>JADRCC010161154.1:0-12290 GCA_019843855.1 Hylomyscus alleni | reverse complement strand
TTTTTTTTTCTTCTTTCTATGGATACATAACCTCAAAGTCACAGAGACAAAAAATATATCTCTACACAAAATAATTAGAACTTGAGTTGACCTCACAAAATACTTTAATTCTTAATTTACCTTGTTTTTCCTAGTTACACGCACACACACACACACCACACACACAATTGAAGACCATCATCACAAAAGATCTTAATTTGAACTCCAATTGAAGTAATATTGAAACAAACTATGATTTTATTTCCTTCCAACGCCTGGCTCATCATTGATTAATTTCCCTCAACATATATTTCTAATAATTAAAAGATATTGCACATCACATGTTTACAAATGCTGCATCTCTGAGCAATCATCTGATACTCTAGTCCTTACCACATTCTTGCTCTGGGATGCATAGAGTTTTATCTGGCCTGTGAAGAATGGTTCCATTCTTGCACACACAGTCTTCTCTCAAATTCAGACATGAGGAGTGTGCATAGAACCATTTGTTGAGACATGTTCTTGCTTCACATGGTCTCACACAGGGCTGATATTCTTTTCCCTCTGGACAGCTCAGAGCTGTAAACAATAAAAGACAACATTTTTTTAATAACCAAGGTGATCTAAATAAATTATGGTTGAGAGAGAAAGAGGTCAGCCTGTTTTATAGAGAAATTCTACATGATTTAGTTTCTTTAAAAACTGTTTTTCATTTACTACATACATAAAAATAAAGGCATCCTTCAACTATCTAGGTGGTATTCAATATTGCTGTTGAAAGAATTTATTTAATTGATATCATATATATGCATATATATTATATATATATACATGTATATATAAATGTATTCCCCAATATTCAGTCCAAGTAACTTTCTCACAAATATAAAGTTAACTATTACAAAGTTCCTGCTCCACATAATCAGAGGACATATTATTTCTCTACAGGATGAACACAGAAACACTTCTTAAATATATAATTCAATCCAACTCAAAAAAAAAAAAATCAAGAAAAAATGCTTCCCATAGAGGTTAAGTCATTTACAGCTGAGCAGTCTCTAAATGATGGTTTAGAAAACTCTTGTCAACTTCCACTGCTCTTAAAAAGTCATGCTATTCAAAAATGAATACTTAGCTTGTGGAAGATGGTTTAAATGGATATTATTTTAATGACGGACAATCTTACAGTGTCTAATGAAACTAGAGATGGTAGATATTCATGATGAATCAGGAATGGAGATTCCCCTGGTAATACAACAGACAGGAGAATGAGGCACAGACATGGATTCCTTTTTATGTCTAAAGCTCGGTGATACCACGTGCTGGGCTCTATGTCGTTTTCCTTTCTTCCGATTTACTAAGTTATTTTATGACAAAAGATGAAAGGAATAAAGGACTTTAAGGAGGAGAACTTTCTATAAGGGTTACGAGTTTTCATTGTACTAGAGTTAACTCACAGCAATAGTCAGGTGTGCGCCACTGAATGCAGATATCAAACTTGTTGCACAGAGCCACATATGCAGAGATTGCATCACATTCATAGCTCCAGAAGTAGGTGTAGTTGATCCACATTTTTTCACAAAAGTCCCTTGGTGAGACCTGGAGATGCATTTTACCATATAATCATTTATGTTATTTTTTGACCTTCTCAAAAGAATTGAGCTAACCCAAAACCATTTGACAAACCAAGGAGAGCATGTCTTTGGTGCCAGGACATGGGATGCAGAGGCGGGAAGACTGATGCAACTTTGAGGCCAGCCTGGTACAAGTCAAGCTAGCCAGGCCTATATAGTGATACTCGGCTTCAAAAAGTTAAAATAATCGGAGTAGTAAATTAACATCATTGAAGTTCCTCCTAAATCTCAATTTTTCAAGTTAAATATTTTTGCTATGACAAAATAAACTTTTAAAAAGAAAATGAATTAATAATGGATTTAAAATAGGTAAGTGTAATATTTTAAAATAATAAAAAAATACACGTGTGACTTATTTGTATGTGCATGCATTTAAAATGTTTAAACATTTAATGTTTACAATTTATCTAAATTTTGAACTAAACCAACCTCCAAAAAGACAACTTTTGCACACTTTGAGCCCGTTGTGCCTTCCCCCAAGGAACTCATGGTTCAGGCTGACTACAGAATCTGGTCTTTTTCTGTCTAGTACAATCATTAACTTTGAGGTCCTTTCCAACTACAATTTCTTCCCTCTTCTTCCTAGACTCCCCTTCACCTGTATCTAATGTCTCAAACTGCCTCTGTATTCTTCTTGTGTAGACTTTTATACCAAATATTCTCTTATATACAATATTTACTTTTTCTTGATCTTTCTCTCTCCTTTATTTCTGGCTTCTTATGCTACTATACTGTTCAGGTATATACATCTCCCTGAAGGCTTTTCCAAGTCTGAGTTCATATGTATCTCCCTACCTTGTATTATAAATGTCTGTTCACAGATTCCCCTCCTTTTAAATATCTTGAAGGCCTAGGAAGGCCTTATTTGTGCATCGTAGGATTCTAGGACCATGCTATATGCTAAAGTCACTTACTCCATTAAATGGCTTACAAAATTCTGTGATAGTTTTGTCCATTTTCTTTAAAAAGAAATCTTTTTATTGACACAGATCTCTTGAAATATTTACCAATTACTTGAACTGAGAAATCAAGAGAGTAAGGGAAAAAGTTAATTAAGCTGAGGAAACAAATGATCACAATGATCAATTAAATTCACTAAGTGATGGCCATGTTATAAAACTATACACCCCAGAGTATAGCATTGTAGGAATGGATTAAAACTTCAGTATCTGAACTTCTACACCTAATTATCAAGTACCATTAATCTCATTCTGCTAGAGGAATTTATTTGTGGGAAAGAATTCCATTTCTCTAAAATGTATACAATACTAACAAAACATAAAAGAACAAACAACAATTATCTTTCCTGTTCCTATAAGTTCATAAAGAATAAGAGTCAACAGTATTACATACTGACAGAAAGACAGGAGATAACCTGGCCTATATAGTGATACTCTGCTTCAAAAAGTTCTTCTGAGTTAGAAGAACAGCATAGCATAAATGGGAGCCATTGATATCTTTCTTCCCTCATAAATTCTAATGTAATTGCTGTTGTTGCTGGCTGCTTTTAACTTACTTTGTCATGGCATGGAATGAAACCTTCTCTGTTCAATAACTCAATGCAATGGCTGCAGTCATACTCAGTACAGTTCCTCACAGGTCTTCTCATTGTCACTTCAAATGATTTCTCAATTTCCCAGCTCCCAATAAATAACTCTATGTCTTCCATGTTGGTAATGATGGTGCCATTCTGCATTCTGAGGTCATCATCTGGATTGTCATTGCAAATTCCTTGAAAGGACATGTGGCTTTTAGACGGAAAATATTTTCACTATCACCAAGTACAGGCATTGAAACTAAATAGGCTTAATATTTTCTTTTAAATGGATGAATAATCAATTTGAATGAGATTATAAACAGCTGAGTTTGTATATCCTTTGACTTTAGCATTGAAAGAACCTTTAAAATTATGATTATTTTTATTAAATTATATTGTTAAATGAATATGAAGAAAATCTTATATATGAAGATTCTGTTCCTATAATCTTTAAGTTAAAATAAATTATATACTTCCTAGAACAGCAAATAATTGATGAATGAATTCCAGTCTTCCATTCTCCAAGGAAAACCTTGTCTAAACATACTAAATTTCTCTTTTCAATAATTGTTCCATTATCTAGCTCATGACATAACTTCAGGAACAGGTTATTATGGTGGCTAGTGTTAAGTGTTGACTTAACAGGATGTAGAATTATCTACAAAACAACTTATGAACAAATCTTTCAGACTGTCTAGTCTTTGTGAATGTCTGTGAGAAAATACATATCCTGGGTTTGTTGATATGGGAAGATACAAAATAAATGTAAAGGCTCCTGTTCTTGGGTCCTGTACTAACTAGAAAGAACAAAAGAAAATGAACATGAGCATTCATCACTCTCTGCTTCCTGATTGTGACTACAGAGCAGCCAGATGCTTCATGCTTCTGCCATCTTGATTCTCTACTATGGTGTGCTATAATCTTCAACTGTGAATCAAAGTAAATATTTCCCTTAAAATGCTTTTGTTGGGATACTTTATAACAGCAGTAGAGGAAGAAATTAAGAGAGTTTTGGTTGGTAAAATCCCAATTGATAATACAGGCATGAACAGTAAGAGCTGATGGCAGTCACTTGAGGAGCAAAGATATATTCAATATTAGAATACTACTGTCAGTATTTGAACTATGGTTGGTGGTTAGAGATAATCTTTCTTCCAAGTATTTTTGACTTCCTAGCATGCTATATCCTTAAGATTTTTTGCAGAAGGCCAGACACATTAGTTTACTCTTCATTACTGGAGTATAAACCCAAGCAAAGTATAGAGAAATGCCCCCAAGGTCCTGACTAAACTTCAACTAAATCCCACCCCATATTTAACCTGTTATTTTTCTTAATTCTCAGGACCTTATTCCACAAAACATGTGAATTAAACGTCTTCTTTAAGTATCAAATTATAACTCCAAATCAAGACTATCAGCATGAATAAAGGGTGTTGGCCTCTGTAGGTACTGTCATACATCAAAGAAATCTCAGTTCTTTCTTTTTTCCATTAATTAATTAACTTACTTTATACCCCAACTCCTCCTCTGTCCTTTTTTATGTCAAAACTTTTATAGTCAGAGATAGTGCTAAAATATGTTTTAGTTTCAAATACATTTCAAAAATACTTTTACTTTAGCCACCATGCAAGGGATTCACAATACTATAAAGAAGTTAATGGTAGTCCCGTCTAGACTCCTCTCAGTTTGGACATCACTCTTTATTGTTAGTTTCTTCATCTGGCACATAGACTAGCAGTCCTGATGAAATACAGACATGACTTTAATTAACAGATGTGCCCACTGCAGAGCCAATGCAGTTAGGAACTGGTCTGTGACTAGCACAAAGGTAACCCTAGTCTCTTCCCTGTACTGCTTACTTAGAATCTAGTTAGCCTAACGACTAGCTTCATAAGAACAAAATATCATGTACATCAAGTAGAAACTATCCCACATACAAGAGGTGAATTGTGGGAATAAATATAAGCTCCCAAATTTGGCTTTATTACTCAATAACTATTACTTATTGCTGCAACATTTTCTCTGTCGAATCACATCAGGGCAGTGACAGGCCTGTGATTGGACAGGAATCGAGAGGTGGAGCTAGAGTTTGAAGAGGAGAGAGGTCAGAGAGCAGGAGAAGGATCTTCATCTTGGAGGCAGACGATGAGGATGAGTCAGACCCCGCGTGGTTAAAACCAGGCTAAGGTTTTTACGAGCTTAAATTAATTGTGTCAAAATTTGTCTTTAACATTTGGCATTGAAATTATTGTGTTGTCATCTTATAATTGTGATCTTATTATTATATAAACCTGATGCATGTGAGTGAGTAGATGGGAGAAAAGAGCAAGAACCTGCAGAGACATAGTGCTGTGGCCGGACAGTACAGTACCTGTACTAGAATGTGTTCCGGCAGGAAAGGGAGTTTGCAGGGTGGATTCTTTTTTTTTTTTAATTCCAGCAACAACTTATTTCTTATATTCAATAATAACTTTTTCTAGACTGATAACATTAAGTCATCATAGAAGTTTGTGCTCTTTAACATGTTTTCAGTAGTCAAGGAAAATGTAAGTCATACATAGCAAAATAATGACGTATATGCAGTTCAAAAAATGTAATGTACTTATCAAATTTCTGTGAAGAGTTTTATGTTGAACTTTCAAAGAGACACCAGATCTGTTTTCAGATTTTTGTTATACATCTGCTATGTATGCCTAGTGTGACTTATAATTCCTTATGTATATGTTAAATATTATAATAGTAAGCCTCTGGATAATGGCAAACATGAACTGTACATGTCACAATAAAACTAGCATGAATATTTAGAACAGTGAACTATTCCAAGTTGGCATGTGTTTTATCCAGATTTCAGACATAAAAATGCAAGAAAGAAACAACTACATGAAAAGCCTTTACCCTTTGTGTATCTTATTTTTATCACATAAGTTAAGATAACCCTGGGACTGGTTTTTTAATGCAGGCTAAAATTAAGTGAATTCAAATATAACTAACAACTTATGACTGTTCAGTAAACATCAATTAGTACAAGTACCTATTGTAATAAGATCCACAACAAATGTTCATTTAAATAGAATATCTAACTTGAAATACTATTTCTTACTTCATTAGCCTTTGTTCAAAGTCCTTGCTTTCTAAAGTAATCACATGTAGAATTAAACATTAAAATCACATCTCAACCTTGGAAGTGGCCTATTTGGGTCCAAAACTATATAGTATAAGAAGGAAAATATATTTAAAAAGTGAGAGATTTCAAAATCAGTACTCACCACAAAGACCTTCTGTGTAAGATGACAAGTTAAACTGGGGCCCAAAGTGAATGTCTATGATTCCTGTAAGGTGAGCCCACTTTATGATTAAGCCAGCAGGAGTTGTAATCACATACATTGTTCCAGAATCTTCTATGAACAGCTCATGACTTGAAAAGGGCAAAGGCACAACAATAGAATCCACGTCTACCTGGAATAACATATGTATATCCCTTAGAAGATTATTTCTTAAAATACAGAAGTTAAAATCAGGCTTTTATATAATGTCAGGTGTTTTAGTATGCAAAAGTTTACTTCTCTGTCATCCCACACCTTCTGATATCTTCCAGTCTCTCTAGTTGACCCTTTACTATGCCTTGATATAGTCAGTATTATCTCTTTGTATTTTATTTTTCTTGGAAAGTAATTTTGTTTCATATATTTGCTTTCCTCTGATCTCTTCAATATATGCTGATCAGGCCATTACTTACTAATACTAATTTAAGCTAGAGATTCTTTTTCTTTGAAATCAGAATTGAAGAGTAATAATGTTTAAAAGAATCATCTATCAAACTTAAAGATTAAGAATATTAGTGATTATGCTTCCTTGGTTTTGTATAGATTCTGGACTTAATCTTCAGCATGTCCACTTGATAATATTAATGGAGGCAGGCCAGGGAGATACTTTTAAAAACAGTGGTTTGAAGTTTTTGTAGTGATATGAGCTGTAAGTAATGGCAATTTTGATGAAGTTATATCTCACCAATCTTCTGGTTCCTCATCTTTGTATCCTGCTCCTGTGGCCTCTTCCACTCCAACTCTTTAAGACTTCAAGAGTCATCTCCTCCATACAAGCCTGTTTGGTCCTCTCAGTGTCATTTCCCTTCTGCTTTTCTCTGATATATTACTCATAACTGTATCCCTGTACTTCCTACTTTCCAACCACTAGACATACATACAAAACCCACACAACTGGGTGTTACTTGAGATAAGCATCAGTATTGTAACTCTTTTTCACCTCTAAGAATAATTTTTATAACTGGCTATTTATTTAACAAATGACCAGCAATCGGTCAGGAATAAGTTCAAATGGGGCAAAAAAGTAATCTTCTCCATTCAAATGCTTATAATAATACCACTGATACATTTGAGGTTATTTATTATATATTCCATCAATTTCAATCAAAATAAAATTAAGCAAATTCCATCATGTAAAAATTACTATATTTACATATTTTAGGCTTTACTTAGTTAAACTTTATCTTATTTTCCCATTAAGTACATCCCCAGAATCTATAGAACCATGATGATTGAGTAATTGTGTCTAGAAAGCAAGTTAATATGCCATTCCTGTGAAGCAAAACATTGTACATTTTCTCTTATTCTTTTGAATGACCCACGCAGACCTGAATGATACATCCAACTGACAACTCAGCCTTACGTGTTAAACAGATTACTTGGGATTAGAAATCTTCCAATAAAACCACTCAATTCCTTTTGAAAATTTTACAATTTTGTTGCACATATTTAGGTTATTGAAATAAATGTAAATATGTTATCTTTCTGTTTTAGTAGTGGCGTCAATACTTCCAAACCAGCCAGTCAGCCTGTCCTTCTCCTGTGTCCTTCCACAGCAGGTTCTTCACTACTACTGTTTGCTACAGTATGTTCATTTCCCATTACACCCTTTCTCTTCATCTAACTTGAAACATGAACTCTAGAAGAAGAGACTTGATGAATCACATATCTGAGAGTGCTGGCAGGCTTAAGGTGGTCCATTTAGTCTCATGGAAGATAAATATTAGAAATGGCATCATATAAATGGAGGGAAAAGATCAAACTACGAAACACATCTTCTAACTTTCCATGAAAAGAATATTTATCCATGTGAACAATAAATATACACTGATACATTTAACTCCGTACTCTGTGGAAATGATTGTCCTGCATGATTTCCTATTCTAATCCTATGTGAAGACATTTTTATTATATTTTCTTACCTTTCTTGCCACTCTGTTGATAAGTATTTTATGTATAGATGTTGTCACATTTAGCTTCGTAAAACAAAGTCCTGAGATTCGTCCAAAAGAAGCCTTCATTTAGAAACAAATAAAAACTTTATGATGCTAAAGAGTTTTACTGATAAGCAAAATTAACTTACTAAATTATTTGCAAATACTCACTGGCTTTTTAAGGGCATGTCCATTCTGGGGGAATAAAGTATAGAGAAAAAAATTAAAGTAAATGCATTAATTGTCCTTCAAAACCATCAGAGTTATATTATAAATCTATTATACTTTTACATGAAAAATTCCTTGGTTTCAATACTCAGGGAGCACTATTGGGAACCCTGGATATCATATTGTACATGAGCTACAGATTTAGGAAGAAGTGACAACTAGATGGATTACAACCTACCTGATTCATGGAACATTTGTCAATGTGAACAACAACAATTTCCCCAGGGATTCTTACTAAGATGTAAGAAGCCATGCTGGATAGTGCTGCACTGTTCCCATCAAATGTTATGATGCTCAGCTCTGACAACATGGAGCACCGACCTAAAACAAAACGATGTACAACAGAGGCTGTTAAACTACTATTTGAGTTTTTAAACTAATTTTTCTCTTCAAAATACACCCTCTTCACAGCCCCTCTCCTTCTCTTAAGTAACGTTTTTGATGGTTTATGTTTTGTTTGTGTGTGTGTGCTTATGTGCATTCATCTGTGCACAAGTGTGTATGTGTCCTGTTGCTTTTAATCAGGGTCTGCTGTATAAGCATGGAAAGGGAATATTTCCTTGGGTAGAGATAATGTACAAGTGGCCACATCACTGAGAAATATAACTTCCTCTCGCCTATAATCTACAGCTCTGGGTGGAAAAGATAAGAGAGGATGATGAGAGGGACTTTTAATTAAGGAACATTATATAAACATGTATAAAATTACTTTAAAAATACATTTTTTAAAACATGAATTATCCAGACCTACTCTGGGGACCAGAAAGTCTAGAGATAGGATCTAGCACTCTGCTGTATTAAGTTCTCCATAAGATGCTAATACCTGCTATAGGTAGGAAGCATGATCACAGCCAATTACAAGATCTGCTTATTCTATTTATACACAGCTCTGCCAACATGACTTCAAGATTTTGAATCTTCATAAGGCTCTCAATTATAAATTAGAAATATATTAAAGGATGCCTCATTAAATTATATTTGGGGCATAAGGAAAAATATATACACACAAATCTTAGGTTAGTGTTTGACAAAGTGACTCAAAAACTCATATAGGAAGAAATGAATCATAGATCAGATGAAGAAATGCCAAAAGCAATAGCTTGGTCTGGTAACATAAGTTCAAACGAAACAAAACAAAACGAACAAAAACCTCAACACTCTAAGACATCGTTCACCATATGAGAAATGCAAACTTACAGGGACATTCCCATTCGGGACAGCATATATCAGTGTTCACTTGAACAGGCCATCCTCGGAACCCACAGTCTGGCATTTCCAAGTCCTTTGGGCAATTCAGGGACCAGTTGTAAAAGGTCCACTCCATGTTAAGGCAGATATATTGGCTACAGTTATAAACAGGATCAAATTGTTGAGGCTGTCAATAAAGTTAAAAATTAGTTAAAATTAGTTAAGTTCCAAGATCTAAAATGTTTTCATTTGAGCTTTAAATTTTGCCTTCACATTGTCCTCATAAGTATACATTTCATAAACAAAATCCTTTTCAAAGATAATTAAAAATTTGTTCCAACTTTTGTCGAAGCATCTCTACAATAATCAAATACCTAGGATTTACTTTAACATTAGTAAGATCATTAAACAAAAATCTTTGCTTAGAAATTTTCTAGAGGGGCTGGTGAGATGGCTCAGCGGGTAAGAGCACTGACTGCTCTTCTGAAGTTCCTGAGTTCAAATCCCAGCAACCACATGGTGGCTCACAACCACCCATAATGAGATCTGACACTCTCCTGGTGCGTCTCAGGAAAGCTACAGTGTACTTATTTATAATAATAAATCTTAAAAAAAAAATAAAGGTATGCACCACTCTACCCCCCCTAAAAAAAAATTCTAGAATATTTTATAAGATTTGTTCAGTAAAACTTACTATTTAATCATATCAAATACATTTCCTTGTATTTCATAAATCATATGTAACTAGTAAGATGTTTAATCAAATTAATGTCCATTGCTGCCAACAATGGCCTTGAGTTCAACATCACAGGAGAAAATTGACTCCCATAAGCTGACTTCTGACTTCCATAAATGCCTCATGGCATACATGTGTGCACACGTGCACATACACACAGGCACAGACACATCCATAGTGTGTGTGTGTGTGTGTGTGTATGTGTGTGTGTGTGTGTATCCACCATTGTTTGATATCTATGAAGGATAATAATTTGTATTCTTTATTTCTTTCTTTTCTTGATGAAGGTTTGAAGGTAGGTCAGGCTTGAACTCAGTATATAACAAGTGAGGCTGACCTTTAACACTTGATCCTCTTGCCTCTGTATCCCACATGCTATGATTACACACATATGTCACCAGGCTGACTTTGGGAACCTCTGAATTTGCTGAATTTATACTTGCAATGGCCTCAGATCTTCCCTTTGATCATACTTTCCCATTAACTTCACCATTTCAGTTGTTCAATACAAAAGTTGAACACTCTTGATAATTCTATTATTTGTGTTTCACATCTATTTCCTCCTCTCTGCCTTTCAAAGAGATCCAGTATCCAGTTATGTGTCAACATCTCCACCACCACCCCTGTTTCTGCCACCACTGGTTGTGTCTGGATGCTAGCTGGCTCTGTTGCCCTTTACAGTTCTTTGTACCCTACAAGTAAGACAACATGAAACTGATTCAGAAACAGTTTGGGAGATATGATTATTTTTATGCTTATAAACCTACAGTGCCTTCCTATGTCACTTAGAAGAAAACCACAGACTTTATAAGATTCTTCTTATCTAATCTCTTTACTTCTTGCTTTGTCCTTCCCTTGCTCACTGCTGCCTACTCATGTTCTATCATTATGCTAGACACAGCTTGACCTCAGGATCTTTTAGTTTCTGTGGATGGCCCCTGAACACTATGCTTGACCTGATGTGGTGCTTGACAAGCACTAGTTGAATAAGTAAGTAATGAGAATGTGTAGCACTATCTTCTCATCTCACCTGAAAAATACTAGTCCTGTGGGTCAATAGTTTCATCTTTTTGGTTATGGTATATCAATATTTTGCATAGAGCCTCACTTATAGTATCTACACAATAAATAGTTTTATGAATCATTGACATATGAAGAAGTCTCATCAGATAATCCTTTTTATTTTTTATTGAAAAATATTTTTTCATGCAATGAATTCTACTTTATGGTTTCATCTTCCCCAGCTCCTCTCCTCTGAGATCATTCCACTTTTCCTTCTACTCAAATCCACATCCTTTCTTTTTCTCTTTAGAAAACAAATAGGCATCTAAAATAACAACAACAACAACAACAATAATAATAATAATAATAATAATAACAAACAAACTGGAATAAGACAATTCTTTATCAAGAAATCATTAAGTTTTTACATATCTGTTTCTTTGTTTTTCTTATTACAACCAGAAATTAACTAGTAAGAATCAGCTGAGTTGAGGGGATACAGTTGTGGACTATAGAGATGTATCAATCAGGAAAGTGTTTGCTTTTTAAACATAAAACCTGAGCTCAGGCCCTAGAATTCATGCTAAATAGCTTGGCAAGGAGGAATTCACTTGTAGTCCTGGAGCTGGGTCATGGCATATGCATACATGCATGCACAGCTAATCAAACACACAGACACACACTGAAATCACAGTTACAAAACTATGATGTATATTCTGCATCTTTTTT
>JADRCC010161151.1:0-15106 GCA_019843855.1 Hylomyscus alleni | reverse complement strand
ACACACACACACACACACACACACACACACACACACACACACACACATCCTTCAGAGAAGTATGGCTTAGAGCTTTCAATACTTCAAAATACAAACTATGTTATTCAAGTCTTTGAACTTCAGACAGATGTGATACCTCATACCTGTAATCCCCACTCTCTCAAGGGGCTGAGACAAGAGGATTACCATAAGTTTTTGGGCTACATAGTAAGTTCCAGGTCAGCCTGACCTACTGTATAAGACTCGGCCTCAAAAACAAAAGATCTAAAATTCTTTTAATGTATTGTAAATGATATGACAGAAGAGGAATTTGTTGTGATTCACTATAAAGACCCTTAGTAAACAAACCACTGATGCCACTCCAGAGAGAAACACAAAACAGACAAATTACTCCTCCTATCCCTTTCCCCCAAAACTGCCTTCCTGACAATTCTACCCCAGCCCCCAAGTGACATCCTCACACTTGGATATAGAAAGCTCAATGACTTTCTCAGATTTGGTCTGGAAGTGAAGGTGGGGCAGACCTTTCTTCTTGATGGTAGCATGGGGTCTGGAGACCTAGGATGTAGACCCACAGACTCATCGTTCAACTGACCTTCACTTCCTTCTAAACCAGGAGAGGATGAGCTGGATTCCCAGCTTCTTACCTTCCAGTCTCCAGCACTTCAAAGAGAAGCCTTGAGACAGAGATCTGAAAGAGCAGAGTAGCAGAAAGGTCAGTCTGGATATAGACAGTGAGGGGAAGGTGCGCTAAAGAAGATGCAAAGATAGTAATGAATGTTATTTTAAGCAGGCTAATTTTAATTAATACAATGCATTACTAATTCTACTCAAGGTCAGTATAACATCGTCCAGGAGAAGAGCTGTAGCATCTTGTCCTGTGGACTACCTCCTTAGCATGTTGAGATTTCAGGGAACATAAGGTTAAAGATCCATGTATTCATTTAATTGGAGTACACATTGAGAAGAGAGGATAATCAAGTGGCATCTTACACATATTTGTGGTCTACATGGAAACACTATTAGAAAAAGAAACAGCTAAAGTCTTGTAAATATTAAACAGCTTCCATGCCCCCTGATCTGTAATTACAACTGTCCCTGCATCCCCCACTCCCAGTGCCTTCCCTTCTCAATGCAGGAGAAATCTGCTCTCCACAAGTCTCCCAGTCCCTCCTAACCTAGGAGCATACTTCACTGAGTATTTGCTCTCTGTTCATCCTAAAAGTTAGTTTTCTTTTTCATCAAAGAACTTCTATTCCCTTAGGTCATGCCCCCCCCCAACTCTGGTCATTGCTTCCTTCTCCTAAAGAAACAGAGTTTCTACCCTGTCAGTTTTCCATGTTTCATCCTCTTTGTCTTTTACATTCTTCTGATTAGTTCATGCTTGGTTGTCTTAACTACCCAATGCAAAACACATGATTCATGTCTCTTCCTGTCTAACAATTAGGGTTGCCCATTCCTTAGCATCTCTCCTCTCATCTACTAGCCATTTTTTGTACTGACTCTTGAGTGCCTACCTTATCCAAGACTCCTCAGAGTCTCATTCTCTACCCCCTGCTTCCTGTCTTACCTAACCACAACCATTCCTCACACCAACTCTTATTCTTGTAGAGATCTGACCCATGCACTTTTCTTGTGATATTACACAGAAGCACAAAAGAAGATGCTCAAAAACAGAACTCAAAACCTCCATCAAGTCATTCCTCTTTGTGTATTCTGAATTATAGGAACCTAAAAATATCCTCAGCCTCCTTTCTTCTTCCCTTTTCATGATATATGCATTGTGAAGATCTGTCACCTTTCTGCTAGGAGCCCCTTCTTTCCAACCGCATCACCATTGAGGATTCGGGGTTTCATATTCCTCTTAACCATGGTTGCTCTGACCCTTCTGCCTCCTGCTCCATCCTCCCCCAATCCATCCACAAATGACTCAAGCAGCAGTGTTCTAAAATACATTTGAATGGTATTCTTTTCAAATTCCTCAATATTTCCACATTCCTCTTTTGGAAGAATTGATAATTCCTCTATATGGAATATGATACCATCTCTGGTCTAACTTTTGCCAGTCTCTGTCCAACCTTATATCCTGCTAAGTACCCACACACATCCATCCAGCTACTGTGGTGTTTTTCCAGGCACGATACCAAACTCTTCCATTAAATAATACTTGCCTAGGTTCCATCCTTCTTTTCCCTGTCCCTATTTGCTATTAGAAAGTACCACCATCACAGTAACAATGAGTTTGTGTCTACAAATCAAGGAAATGGGAAATATAGTTTTATTTCTCTGTAACTCATAATACACTTTGTTCTAAAATGGCAGAAACTTGATCTCTGCCCCTGTCTGATTGACTCTACCTTGGCCTCTGTTGCTAGGGCATTTCATTTTGAAAGGACATTCTCAATATAAAATGTAAGAGACCCATCTGCCTTGATACTATCCATCCAAACTGTCCTTCGGTAAAATGTCCACTACATCCTGAACCCTCAGAAGGTCACCCATGGCTGTTGCTTCTTGTTCCTTCTTTCTGTTCATGCAAGGTCCTCTGTCTCTAGTGATGGCTTCCTTTCGTCCCCTTTCTTTTCTTCTCTAGACAGTATCCAACCCATTCTGAGGTACCATATTCTCACTACTGACCATTATACCTCAAGTGGAAATCTAGGAAACTTCATGCCAAGACTCCATCCCTTCAGCACCTTCTCCCAGACACTTTTTCTCACAGTTCTACCAAGGTGTCAAGGTTCCTTTGCTGAAGATCTCCCACATCCCCAGGGCTCTGCCATAAAAGACAGTGTTTTGCCCATACATGTGCTCTCAAGTCATCCCAGCTAACACTTCTCCCTCCCCTGAGTCCATGGATTCTTTCTCTGGCTTTGTGAATAAAAATTCTCTACTTGTGTTGATTTCATATTTCCCTTCATTTGGCATCCACATATTCAGATATGTTTTTCCACTAAGGACTTGACCTTTGAAACTCAAAAGACAGAGTTCATATTTCTTTGCCTTCTGCTTTCTCATTTCTTCCTTAAGCAATAAAACACCAACAGCTTGACAGCTTGGAAACAGGAATGATCCAAAGGTGAGGAATGGGGCTTGGAAAAACGGGGAGAAAGTTCACGAACCACATCCTGTGGAGTGACTCATCATTCCTCACAATAACTCTATGCTTCACCCGTGGAATCCAGTACTAACCCAAGCACTTCTCTTCTGCTCCCTTCTGCATTGGTCCAAAAATTGATGTGCATAGGTTGCCTAGAGAACTGTGTGTCTTGTCACTCTCAGTTAACTGACCTGCCAGAGCCAATAGACTCTGCACTTCCAGAGGACATACATATTGTTTAATGGCCACTTTATCTCTTATGTAGAGAATGTAATCTCTGCAGAGCAGGAACTCCTGGGGAGGAATGGATTTCATAAGTGATTCTCAGGTGAACTCCCAGCAGTGAAACTCTTTGCTCATTGCATCAGCTCTTCCTTCCTCTTCTGCTTCCCCTCCCATCTTTCTGCTGCCATCTATTTCTGCCAACATGGCACACTGGATCCATTTAAGAGCTATAAAATATGGCGCCTACCCAGCATGCCATACAGTCAAAAAGAGCTTTCTGACATTTCTTCTATAAGCCTTCAAGTTTTGTGCTTATGTATCCTAAAGTTGCCTTTTAGAAAGCCTCATGCGTTCCTTTCCAGAGTTGATCCTGACATAAAGTAATAACCTCTTTATTACATAAAAGCCTGGTTATAAAGCCATGAGATCATAAAGGCTGCCTTATGAATCAACTGTCTCAAAAGACTCTTGGGTCATGTCAAATACATCTCTCATCCTTGGTATTAATTATATAATTTTGTTAAAATGTAAGTAAAATAAGATACAGAGACTAAATGTACATGCTTAGATAAGTATGAAAATATAAACTGAAGCCGGGCGGTGGTGGCGCACGCCTTTAATCCTAGCACTTGGGAGGCAGAGGCAGGTGGATTTCTGAGTTCGAGGCCAGCCTGGTCTACAAAGTGAGCTCCAGGACAGCCAGGGATACACAGAGAAACCCTGTCTCGAAAAAAACCAAAAAAAAAAAAAAAAAAAAAAAACAAACTGAAAATTTTGAAGATTGAAAATCCGTACAATTTTAGATGTAGTTGTTTTATCTCTATTCCTGACTACCCCCAAACCATATTGATTCTTTCTTCTCTACTTTCTCATCCTGGAGAGACTCCTCACCCTGGGCCTGGCTTGCATTACTTCATCTTTGAACCAAAATTTCTGATTATAACCATGCCATAAGAATTAATATGCAGTATATATCACATACACTATTTTATTTTATCCTCTCTGTCTAAATCTAATTCTTTCCCTCTTTTAAATCATATTGTAGTCTCTTCAGGCTTTTTTTCCTAAAACATCCTACTAACTATGAAAAAGTCCCCCAATCACCTACAAGACAAGGCATCCTTGCTTGGGAGATCTTAGACAACCTAATTCTCTTTTTCTCTCCAATTCTGTTTGCTCCTGGCCCCAAAACATTCTGTCTCCTCCAGTCTCTTCCCATTCCCACCTTCTTCCACATCCCGTGTTTCTGCTGAAATTTGAGTCTTTGCTTATTTGTTGTTCCTTTTCTCTGTCATCTGCAGTCTCCATGCCACAGCATAAAATTTACCTCCTACCAGAGGCCATGTAGCCTCTCCATGCCCACAGGGATGTGTAACAAGGGTGAGCTCACAAAGGCACCACTGCCTAGGAGTGGTTTTTCCTTGAAGAATCATTCAGAAAAAAAGACTGATGGTTGTTCTGAAGGGATGGACTCTGGCCCTTACCCAGACTGTGAGAATCTTAGCTACTTACTGTAGTGTGAGGCAATTTGTGTTGGTGGTTCCTGGGATCACTGTACATAGCAGACACTCAGAAAGAATCATAGAGTTAATTCATTTCCCTTTGTATCCAGATATCTCATGTTTTCTAAAGATATTTCCCTAAGAACAAATAGACAAATGTTAAACCACAGAGCCAAATCTCTGACATTAATTACAGAAGTAACTCACAGATTAAATCCCCTGTGGTATAGGTTTCCCCATCTACAAAACAACTTAACCTTATTTCAAAGAGTATTTTATTGTAAAATTATCAGTCCTTATGAGATAGTCTGGTGACTTTGAGAAGGGAAAGGAAATCTAAAATCACTTTTGTCTTTATCCCCTAGTGCTACTCCACATGTCTGTATGTACTAGGTGCTTATAGGTTTTTAATTCATCAAATTGAAAATGTCTCCACAATGTTGATAGATTTTTACCCCTGCAGGATGAAATCATACATATTTGTTACCTGTCAATTGAATTTTAGGGTTTATTTTTCTTATCCTAATCACCATATATTTATATCTACAGAATATATAAATGCACTCTTAAAAGTTGGCCATCAAATGTCAGATTATCAAACTATGTGAGTTCATAGTTGTTTGACAGATGTCTTCACGTATTGCGGTGAATTAGGGGCTTAGACGGATTTCAGGGCTTCAAAACTACAATGCGTATGCCTTAAGACTGTTCATCTGTAATGAAGAGACAAGCCAGAGCCTTGCTCTTGTGGTAACTAGCCAAGATAACAATAATCACATAGCTAGTGCAGCAGGAGGCCTAGTCTGTTTTGTATTCCTTCCCCTTTTTTTTCCAATGTTTGTCCTCCTGCAATCCTCCCCTTAAGTCTCAAAGAAATTTTATTCAGGCTGAATTCCAAGTGTCCAGAAAACAAGGGACCCTGTGCAGTCTCTAAAAGGCACCTGATTTTTCCAGTGGGAAGACAATCATCATACCTAAGAAAGGCCCATGGATTGTCTCCTTGGGCTGCGGCATGACTGGAGGTTGATTTTTGAGCACAGGAAATGAACAGACGAACTGGTGTGTTCACATTATTTTTCAATTTTTTTTTCTGTGTGGGTTTTCTATAAACAGCAGAATATGAGAGACAAGAGTTAGACAACTATAGACAAGATGTGGTCTCTCTCCTCTCTTACCCTCCCTATGATCAGTTGATGGGCCAGCAAACCTATGGTATTAGCAGAGGCTTTCTTCTCTCAAACAAAAGCTGCCACAAGGAAGTAGGTACTTTGTAGCTTCTTTAAAAAAAAAAAAAAAAAAGCATACTATGATGCGGTTTGTTTGATCTTCATAAGTGATGCGCCATCCTAGGATCATATGTGTTTCAGAATTTCAACCTAGATAATCCTGGAAGAGTACTGACAGGGCCAGAAAAATTTCCATGGTAACAAAAGCAATGAAAAAAAAATGACAATAAAATGATCCATCCATGATCTTCTCCCAAACTCAAGCCTAACGCCTTTGCTTTATTATAATTTTTTTTTCCCCTGGGACAGTCAAATGCCCTGGCTTCTGTCCCCTCCTCCCTCTGGTAGATACATCTTGATACAAAAAGATTTTTGAAAACGTTTAATCTCTCTTCTGTCGATCTCCCTCCAGGAGATATGAATAAAGATCATGACTGAATAAATACCAGGGCATAAATTGTATTAAAAACTCTAGAAATTAAAGCCTGCATTCTTGAAATAAACCCCAACCATGTAAGCAGAATCAACCCTCGCACTTCCTATCCAATGGCAGCGAAATCTCAAATCTGCTCTGAGGTCATAGGGAGGGCTTTGTGAAGGCCTAGCTCGCGATGCAGATTCTTGTCCATGTGGTTTGTGGACAGGATGCTCTATGGAGAAGCCTAGCAGGAAAGCAGAGAAACAGAACAGGGATGAGGACAAGCAAAGGGGGATTGGCTCATATACCCTCACTCTGACCACATAGGGAGCCCTGGATCACCCATGGTAGCCCCTGGACAGTTCTCACCTTCAGGGATATGAGCTTGGCACCCATTCCCTCATACCACTGCAGGATGCCTGGGGACATAACTTCCTAGTCAGCTCCCGTCACCTGAGGGTGATTCCCCAGAAAGGTGGCCACCAGATGCATTTTACAGCCAACGCCCCTGGATGGAGGAAGAAGATGAGAGCATTAGTCCAGCAGAGGTGATGAGAAGGGGGCAGCAGCAGCAGCACTGTGTTTTTCCAGGGGTTGCCCCACCAGTTCTAGCACAGTGAAGTTCATACTCCAGGTTTCTTTGATCTTTCCAGGCCATTGGCCGTGTTCTGCGTGGTCTCCTTAGAACTAACACCGTTTGTTCTATCAGAGCGTATGCACCACTGAACACAGTCTATCAGCATGACTCATTTGCTCCACCTGACGGTATAAGGGATCCTAGCGTAACGTGCGCCAGGCAAGTACACATGGAAGGAAAGACCTCCAGGAAGCCTCACAAGCTCTTCACTATGCCTTATCTCAGTTCGTCCTCACAGAAGAAGAAACTCGAGCTGTGTGTGTCCGAGAAGCATGCTCCCCGAGTTTAGTTTATTGGCAAAGTAATTTGTAATAACTCTCTCTGGGCTTTTAGAGAGGCAGACACGATTGAAGAGCAAGCAGTCTGTCCCCCAACAAACGCTCTACTACGACCTTTTGAGAAAAGAAGACAAATGCAATCCTATATTCCATGGAAAACAAATAAAAAAAAAAAAAAAACAGAATAATGGGGAAACAGGTACACTACATATTGCCACACTGTCATTTCCCTTCTCAGGTTTCCCACTACACTTTCAGAGTACTTTTCAGATTTTAAACAGGAAGATGGAACTTTGTGAAGCAGATGAAACTACTCAAGGTGGATAGCCATTAGCTATTGCCTGCCTGGAGGCCTGTTGTCTGTCCCAGCTTTCTTCTTGTCCTGCCTGGTCTTTCCTATCCTAGAGTCCAAATGCTCACCAAGCAAGATGGTAGGGAATATGAGTGCAGTAAAGAGGTTCAGCAAGAGGCACTATCAGCAATGATAAAGAAAACTCAAGTCAAAACTGAGCGCAGCCGGGCGGTGGTGGCGCACGCCTTTAATCCCAGCACGTGGGAGGCAGAGGCAGGCGGATTTCTGAGTTCGAGGTCAGCCTGGTCTACAGAGTGAGTTCCAGGACAGCCAGGGCTACACAGAGAAACCCTGTCTCGAAAAAACCAAAAACAAAAAACAAAAACAAAAACAAAAAACTGAGCGCAAAGCATGCTGGGTGCACAAGGGCGAGACATGTCTCTGCTTTGTGCAGACGATCTGGATACGTGTGCTGTGAATAGAGAGGTGAGACGCCTTGGTAAAGGTGTGTTCGCGTGGCCCTCCAGCCAGCAGCTGTCATTGTTGTTGGAATAGGCAAACACTAGCAACTGACATATGTGCAGGACATCGGCCTGCCCTAGGCCAGCCACTGTTAATTATCTCACAGGATCTTCCCAGCATCCCTTGAGGCAGAGTAATAAGAGCATTCCTTGTCCTTTCTTGCAAGTGAGCTGAGACTTAGAGAGACTGGATCTCAGGCCAGCACTGCCAGGTGATAAATATAGATGAAGATCCACATATCTAGAGGTTATAGCTACAGAGTTGCCACTAAACCATCTATCCCACCTCCTAGATGACACAGGTGATAATATTTAAGCATTTTGATTGCTTTGTATATCATATTTTTATAAAAAAGTATTTTAAGGGGATATCCAGAAATGTGGAGAACATTGGCAACCATATAAGGTTTCATTAACACATACAAGCTCTCATTAACAATGAACGACAAGCTAATTTCCTCTTTATTTGTATAATATAGGCATAATAATTAATGCATTTTATGAGGTACGTCAGAGTTCTGAAAGTTTAGCAAACAATTATTAAGAGAGTTCTGTGTTCCCTAATAACATTTTTTTAAAAAGGATACGGAGACTAAAAAAGTAGAGATAAAAATGTTGAACTTTTGTCTCTAGGCAAATCATGTTGAAAATATAATAATATTCAACATAAGAAGGGACAATGGCAGCAGATACAAACCCAGGAGTCTAGAATAGGAGCCAAGGTTATAGTACACGTGAGGTAGATTTAGGAAAAGGGCATGAAAGCAAACCCAGGGCCTCATACAAGTTTGGCAAGCGCTCTACGGCTTAGCTATATAACCAGCCTAAACACATAATTTCTTTTTTTTTTCTCCCTGTCTTCTGCATTTGCTTTTCCAAAGAGCTCTTCATGGATCTCCAAGCCTTAAGGTGGCTCATAACTATAAACATGTTCATATTATCCTCCGAATAAAAGTTGTGATGGTCCTCATTGCAAGAGGCCTCACTTACAATCCCCAGCCACCCTCTTCCCCTTGCCCATACTTTGGTATTTTCCTGCCTCTCTGGTACTTACAACTTAAGTTTCATAACTGGACCACTTGAAGTGTAATGTCTCATTCTTCTCCTGTCTGTAACACTTCACCTTACTTTCTTACCTATGTCCCTTTTTCCTTTATTTTTTTATTTATTTATTTATTTTATTTTTTAAGTAATATTTAATGACCAATCAAAAACAACAAGAACAAACCCCTGTTGCCTCCCCCCTCCCCATGCCTGCCACCCCACCCTCTCCCACTTATCAGCCCTGTCATTCCCCTACACTGGGGCACAGAACCTTCACAGGGCCAAGGGCCTCTCCTCCCATTGATGACCAACTTGGCCATCCTCTACTATACACATGCTGCTAGAACAATCAGTCCCACCATGTATAGTCCTTGGTTGGTGGTTTAGTCCCTGGGAGTTCTGAGGGCATTGGTCAGTCCATATTGTTGTTCGTCCCAAGAGGCTGCAAACCCTTTAACTCCATTGGTTCCCTCTCTAACTCCTTCATTGGGGACCCTGTACTCAGTTCAATGGATGGCTGTGAGCCTCTACCTCTGTATTAGTCAGGTACTGTCAGAGTCTCTCAGGAGACAGCTATATCAGGGTGGAGTGGCCTTCCTTCAGTCTCTGCTCCATAGTTAGTCTCTGCAACTCCTTCCATGGGTATTCTGTTCCCCCCTTTCAAGAAGGAATGAAATATCTTCCTTTTTCTTGAGTTTCTTGAGGTTTGTGGGTTGTACTTTACATTTTCCGAATTTCTTAAAAATTAAAAAAACAAGAAGTTTTGATTAACCCTAGCCATCATGTATTGACAAGCATGGGCCCAGCCTCTGTGGCTGAGTGACCAGCCAGTTTGGGACTGGATGCTAGCAGACATCACTGCAGCTGCCCCGTTCGTTACTCAGGTTGCCTTCTTATCCCTCCCTTGGGACACCTTGAAACCATGGCAGAGTAGGTCCCAATGAGTTCTACTCCTGCTTGTATTGGCTACCACTCCACCCAGCACGCAGGCTGTCTTGTGAGATTGATTAGAACATACTCTCAGCCCTTCCCTGTGCCCAGCCTCTCCTGTCCGCACACCTGCAGCCTGAGCCTGATTCCTGGACCCTGGGGTGAGTCACATGAGAGTCATCTCCACACCTACCATGGAGAGAACAAACTCAGTCACCCTGGCCACTCAGATTATGACCTATGTATTTAGAGAGAATCAAGTGTGCTTCCTACATGCTGCACAAGGCTGAAATCTCCTTAAGATATGGTTTTATGTTTACTGTGTACAGACAGAAAGTGGCACCCTAGGAGGCCAAAGATACTGGGTCGTCTAGAGCTGGAGTTACAGGCAACATAAGCCACCCAAGTTTGGGAGCTAGACTCTGGTCCTCTGAAAGAACAGTACCTGCCCTTAAGCACTGAGCCGTCTCTCCAGCCCAAGGCAGGGGCTCTATCACGTTCTTGTCATCCTGACCCTAAGTAGTGGGAATGGTTTGGCACCATTTTTGAGACTCCTGTTCACTGATTGCTTTGTTCATGGTTGAGTACAAGCTTCTCTTTGGAGAGCATTTTCTTTATTAAAGGAGCTGTCCTGTCCGGCTTTGCTAGGGGACCTACTCCAGTCCTCCATGTACAAGCTGACAGGACTAGGTGAAGCAGCCATTTTTGCAAGATTCACTTTCATCAGGGCAGGTGCGCACAGTTCCCAGGGAAAGCCTACCATCCTATTTGGAGAGAGCAGCTCTGAATCTTAGAGACTGTGTCAGAGTTTGCCTGGTAAACAGGCTCTTGCCCAAGGTGCTGTTTGAAATGTGTTATACAGCTCAGAATGCGATCAGTCCCGTGCAGCTCGCAGGCTGCCTACCATTGCTTGTCTTTGGAGGGAGGCTCCCTCCCCCTCCCGCTCTCAGTAGAGCTCCTTGGGTTTGGGTCCCTGACCTCTGTTTAACGGGACACTCAGAAATGATCTATTATCAAAGGCCGGTAACTTGAGCAAAATTAAGTTAGTTTAAAACTGATTGTCTTCTTTTGTGTATGTGCATATATTACAAATTAAAGTGCTGTGCCATTCGGCAAGGCCTCACGCAGGGAGAGGCATTGGGGGATGGGGGAAAGCTGCTGTGTTCTCAGGTTAGTTCCTGTCGCTAGTGCCTGGCTCATCTGGCTGCACTATAGAAAAATATTGCCCTCTAGTGGAGATAGCATGTTGATTCATTTGCCACCTGATCTTGCATAGGGGAAAACTGAACTTTACTTTTTTCCCCTATTATTAAAAATATTTTTCCATACAATATATCTTTATTATGGTTTCCCTCCCTTCTACTCCCCTCAGTTTCTCCCCCTCCCACCTCCTCTCCCATTCAGCACTCCCCCCCTTTCTGTGCCTTGCAAAGGACCTGTAGGAAAACAAATTTTAAAACAGAAAAGAGGGTGGGAGGGAGGGGAGGAGAAAGGAGGGGGGAATGGGAGGGAAGCCCTGACACAACATTATGAGAGCAGGAATTTCCAAAAATGCTACTGAGTTCGTTTTGCATTTCTATCTTCTGCTGGGCATACAGTCTAACCTGAAGAGTAGATTGTTTCTCCAGCGAGACTCCATTGGAGAAAACGAATTTTTCATTTGAAGGGGTCATCAACTGTAGATCGCTTCTGGGTTAGGGATGGGAGCTCTAGGAGCCCATACCCAGCCCTGTGCAGGCTTCTGTCTCTGTGAGTTCACATGTGTTTAGGGTCCTGCTGTGTTTAGTAGGCCCTGTCTCCTTGGTGTCCTCTGTCCCCTCTAGATCTTAGACTCTTTCTGCCTCCTCTTCCAGGGGGTTTCCTGAGCCCTGAGGGGAGGGGCTGCATGGAGAGATCCCACTTAAGGCTGAGCATCCCAAGGTCTCGTACTCTCTGCATACTGTCTGGCCATGTTCATCCAGTTCTGAGCAAGAGGGCTTTATCCTCTTGACCTACTGATGGTGGCTTTCGCTACTGCCAGGGTTCTATGGAAGAGTCTAAATCAACTCATTTAAATCAGCTTGTAGAGTGCATTACTTCACTCTGGATACGTGCTGTGACCCTCTCCACGCTCAGCAAATTATTGGAAGCAAGGCGATAGAAGTAGTCCAGCCAAAAATTGGAGAAAAGAGGTGTTCTGTGCTTAGCTACGTGCTTAACCATGTGTGGTAAAGTGAATTTGCTCTCAGGTAGATTGTTAGAAAGTAGAAGGTGTCTGCACACGCCAAGGCGCTGAGAGTACAGAAGGAGAGGGGGATGCAAGTGAAAGTTTGGGTTTTGGTTTTCTTAGCAGGGGTGTTTTGATTTTTTTTGTTGTTGTTATTATTGTTGGCTTAGTTTGGGCAAATTCAATTTAGGAGTTTGGTTAATAGATATTTTGGAAGCATATGCACAGAGATAAGTTCATAGCAGCAAAGGAACAAGAGATATCTATGCTAGATACCTTTTCATTTAAATAAATTTGTTTATTTATGCATTTTACATCCCAATCGCTGCCCCCTCTTTCCCCCTTCCACACTCCCTGACCCCATCTCCCTCTTCTTCTCTTCTGAGAGGTGGAGCCTCCCGCCCCCTCCCCCACCCCCCCAGGATATGTTCTAGATAAATATTTTTTGAGAATGGGTGGTGACCCTGAGTTTTCTAATTTAAATGTGTAGTTCTCTACATGGCCTGTAGATGGTGGACTCAAACAACTGTCCTCCTAGAAATGAAACTAAAGATCCCTTGGCTACAATCCCAAGGTTGGTTTAACATAGCTTCTAGAGTGATCCCAGTGAAGCACCCTTCACTGGGTGAGGAGGGCTGCCTTGGGAAACCCTTTTGCTGTGTCAACACCAGTCTCTCTGGAATTACTATGTTTCATTTGTGGTACCACTCAGGACTTTTAAAGCCTCAAGGTGGCCTTTGTATATAGAATCAAAGAGTATTGGTATTGCCATGCGAAGAACTTCAGAATCCTAAGAGTGAATACAATCATGAGGACATGGCTTAAATGTAATTACATTTTTCACATATTTTTTCAAAGTCATTACTCCTCATAAAGCACTGAACTGGATAGTTTATTAAACTAAGTGGTAGGCCTCCAAGGGGAAGAGGCCCAGTGTTTATCATGTCCTTAATACTTTCCTGATCTTTTATTGCCTTGTACACACGGGACTTCCCTAAACACAACCCCTTTCCCCGTTCTCATTTGCCACTGTCTCCCAGTGGCACAGGCGCGGCAGTGGTTCGGAAGCAGATGGTTATGTTTTAGAACTCAGAGCTTTGCCAGGTATGGCGTCGCGTTCCTATAACCACACGTGGAAGGTGGAGGCAGGGTTCAAGGTCAATCTTGGCTGCCATGGTGCATTGCAGGCCAGCTGGGTTCGAGCAGACCTTGTCCTCAACAAAACAAAATGGGAACAAAAGCCTCAAAATGGCTTGTTTTAAATGCAACATTAGCTGAAATGACCTATAGAGTAGCCATTCCCAAGCCTGTTCTAACACAGCAGCTTTAGGGAAACTTTGTAAACTTTTGTGTCTTCTAGACAGAATGGTAAAGGCCTAATAGAGTTTATAGAAAAAAAAAAAAGAATTTGTGTGGAGTCTGGCCCAGAAAGTCAGTCTCATACATCTGGAGATCCGTCTAACCATGTAGACATCTGGAGATCCGTCTAACCATGTAGACATCTGTGCGTCTGCCCGCCTCACTCAGAGGTTCTACGTGTGTGGATCCAACCAGATGCAGATCAACATGTGTAGAGGAAGGAGTAATGGCATCCATGCCAAACACACAGATGTTTTCTCTGTCCCCACCAAAAGTATTACAACGATGCCCATGGCATTCACATTGTAGTAGGTGCTACCTATAAACAAGCAGTGACTTGAACCACGCAGAAGGACGCTGTGGGCAGCCCCAGTTCATTAACAGCACTTGGTCCTCTGATAGTGTGGGCATCTCCTTGGATCCTAAATCTTTGTTGAAGAGACATAGGAATAATTATACATATGGATACATATACACATGGTGCATTTAAATAAATACATCAAAACCCCTATGTAAATGCATGCATGTCTAAATGCCTGCATATATATATATATACTTGTATTACTATTCATTTATATTGATCTGGTTTTCTGTATTTAAATTATTCTCTTTATGGGCTGGAGAGATGGCTCAGAGGTTAAAAGCACTGGCTGTTCCTCCAGAGGTCCTGAGTTCAATTCCCAACAACCACATGGTGGCTCACAACCATCTGTAATGGGATCCGATGCCCTCTTCTGGAATGTCTGAAGAAGACAGCTACAGTGTGCTCATATATACTTAAAATAAATAAATGAATCTTTTTTTTTTAATTGTTTTCTTTGGGAACTGTAATCTCGGTGATCTTGGTCCAAGTCACAGAAAGAGTCCTACAATCACCCAGTGGTAAGAGAGCCCTAGTGTGAAGACAGTAGTCACAACCCTACCAGAAGCCGAGCTCTGGAAATCAGATGACTCAAACATGATCAGCCAAAAGACATTCGGGTGATTTTTACAAATCTTATTGATCCCCCACAATACCTCAATAGTCCTTATCTACCTCATTGCACTGGGTTCTCATAGCTGGCTTTATGACTAAAATATTAGGAGGCAGGATGCCGACTGTTTACAGACAAGGAGCTAACACAAAGATGTTAGCTGGCTTGTTTACAAAGACCCCTAAGAACCCTGTGGGAACCTGCTTCCACTGCCTTGCAACTCTGCTTCCCGGGCCACGGGGAACTTGAGCTGCTGAGGCTCGACACCCTTTGCCATTGCTGTGAACACAGCTCTGAGAACACACGGCTCTTTGTGAGCACATGAGATTTCCTTTTCTGTCTTTACTGAGAGGTCCCTGCTATATATATATAAAAAAAAAAAAAAAAAAAAAAA
>JADRCC010161146.1:0-18645 GCA_019843855.1 Hylomyscus alleni | reverse complement strand
TTTTTTTTTTTACTATAACCTAAATCTGATAAACTCTAAACACACTATGCATTGTCATAAAATCCCTTCTAACTCGTAGACATGTGAGGCAAGAGGATTGATATGAGTTCTTGGCTACCTGCTGAGCTAAGGCCAACCCAGGTGACATAGCAAGACACTGTACAATTGCTTCTAACTGTAACAGAATATGTTGACTTAGACTATGGCTTCTATCCTTGAGCCAATCACTATAAGCCATTGTTATAAGAGAACATCATGTAAGTATACACCTACATATAAGGATACATATGTATAAGTTTATACTTATATGATGTTCTAAATAACAAGGTAGAGAAGCATATAGCACACTCCACCCAGGATTAGAAATAAAGGTAGGTAAATATCTGTGAGTTCAAGGCCAATAGAAAGAAAGAAAAAGAATAATATATATGGACTGAAAATGTGGATAATCCCCAAAGTAGAATCTAGGGACTATTTCAAAGCAGGCTTTTGTTTCCCAGCTTCCGTGTACCACATTGTAGAATACTGCCTTCCTCCTATGCAGTGAACTATTGGAAGGCAGAAACTATGCTTTTTTATTTGTACAATGACTATACTGACACATAACTAGACACTAGCTGTTATAGAACTAAATCTCTTCCCTCATTTTGGAATAACACAATTATGTAGTAACATGGGGTAAAGGGAATCTGCTTTTCTTGAGGAACCTCTGCTTATAAAGGGGAGAAATTAAGACTAGCATTTCAGTGTGGGGTTTCAGTTGTTTACTAGGTTAGATGAAAAATAACATGTACATACATGCAACAATTGAATATTTTTTAAGATAGCTTACAATATGTTTTAATTGTTTCCCTCAATAATAAATAGTTTCAAAAATTCCTGAGATCCTTCCCATGAGCTACATAGTCATTCTTTAATAAGAAATATATGATGTAAGAAAAAAATCTTGGGCTATCGAGATGGCTCAGCAGGTGAGAGCACAGACTGCTCTTCCAAAGTCCTGAGTTCGAATCCCAGCAACCACATGGTGGCTCACAACCAGCCGTAATGAGATCGGACACCCTCTTCTGGTGCGCCTGAAGACAGCTACAGTGAATTGGGGGGCCTGAGCGAGCAGGGGCGGCAGAGGACCTGAGTTCAATTCCCTGCAGCCACACACATGATGGCTCACGGCCATCTGTACAGCTACGGTGTGCTCATATACATAAAATAAATAAAATAACCCTTTAGAAAAGAAAAAAGAAAAAGATTTTAATGGCAAACATCTTAAAGAAACTATAGACCAAGGAGGAGTTTAAGAGATGCCCTCCCCAAGTTTGTCAGTTGAAGAGATTAAATCTTAGAGGTCAAGGATGTTCAAAAGTCACAAGTTACTTTACGGCTGAGTAGAGATGCAATTCCAGATATACATCTCAGTCAGCTGTGCCGTGCAGCCAGCTGGAACTGATTACTAACCTGGCTCAACCTTGGCCTTTAATTAACATTCCATTCCCCTCTCTCACACCGTAGTTTCTGATTGGACCACGTGTCTCAGATCTTGTCCCACGGTTTCCTCCGTCCAGGTTCCACCAGCCTTCCCACTGAGCTCTTCACTTCCTGAACCCTTAACAACAGACTCCATCACACACACACACGTTTTGTCTTAGGGCTTAATCGATGTAGGACCATGAAGAGAATGTGGATTTCAGTGACAAACCAGAGATTACAGGATTCCTCCCTGAGACATGGATCAAGGAATCAAACCTATAAGTGCTTCTAGGTTTAATACCCATCGAAGTGACCCAACTAAATCTTCGAATAGTAATGACCCACATCTACAAGCTGTCCTATATTATTTAGATTTCTAGCTAGCTTTTGAAAAAATATTTATTTAGTCGGTGTGTGGGCATACAAGCAAAATGGATCATCTACAGCTTGTGTGAGAATATCAAAGTACAACCTCTACAAGCTAGGTGTCTCCTCCACTGTAAAATGTAATTTTAAGATCTAGCCTCTGCTCAGGCCACAGTATGCGCAACAACCTATTCTCACCCTAGCTAACATATCCCAGGGCCAGGAACCATCACCTGGGAGGTGCGTTAGCATCAGAGAGGATCGTGGGAACAAATCCTTCTCCAGACTCCTCTCCCTGCCTCCTGCCTGGGACTCAGCGTCTAACTACATGCTTGTACTGAGAAATTCCCTAGCCTCAAGAAAACTTGAAGAGCAGACCCTTGTTATGCCACATGGGCTCTATAATTTCATATTTCTGAAGCCCTGACAAATTTTCTTCCCTTGTTTTGTTTTGTTTGGGGGGAGGGAGGGGTCAGGGCCCTGACCATCCTAGAACTAGCTCTGTAGACCAGGCTGGCCTCTAACTGACAGAGAACCCCCGGCCTCTGCTTCTTGAGTGCTGGGATTAAAGCATAAGCTGCTACCAATCAGCCATACTTTCTTTCATTAGTTCCAGGGCCTTGAATAGGACTTGATAGCCACTGCATAGTTGAAGAAAACCTTTAATCTGGACCTTGAGAACTTGTTTGGAAGTTCTAGCAGGAGAGCATATCTACTATTTACATACCCTTGACAGAAGAACTGCCCCCCTTTATTGGGGAAGGCTGTCTTCTTCTGCCAGGTATAGAACTTCAGGAAGGATGCTCACAGAGTGGTGCGGAAAGAAGGGGGACACACTTGTAGCCAGGTAGAGGAACAAAATCAATCCCAATGATCAATGGAGTAGCAGGTGTCACCGCTAGATCACCCTCAAACCAGAAAATCTTCCATCTGAAAGGGAGGAGTCATGAAAGCCAACCAGAAGTCAACTAGAGAGCAACCCAAGATAAGTGATGCACAGGACAGCAGGCTGTCTGGCTATAGACAATGTCTTTGGAGGAAAGGAGGTTTACATTTATGATATAAGAATATTCAAGAAACCAAACTGAGCTCTCAGGAACTAAAAATAAAAAATCCAAATGTAGTTTGTAAGCCAAGGAAATGAGAGAGAACTTTTTTTTTTTTTTTTTTTTTTTTTGGTTTTTCGAGACAGGGTTTCTCTGTGTAGCCCTGGCTGTCCTGGAACTCACTCTGTAGACCAGGCTGGCCTCGAACTCAGAAATCTGCCTGCCTCTGCCTCCCAAGTGCTGGGATTAAAGGTGTGCACCACCACCACTCGTTTTTGTTTGTTTTTCAATTTTAACTACTCAGAGTTGCAATGCTCACATGTAATCCCAGCTTCTGGGAGGTTGGGGAAGACTGCCATCTTGAGGGTAGCCTGCGCTACAAAGTGAAGGCCTATATAAATATATCTTCTGGAATATATGTAAGTAGAAGTAACATGAAAATTTGAAGTGGTTGCTTTTGGGGAGCAGAAATAAAAAGGAAAAGTCAAGGAGAGCTTAGGAACTGATCTTTGTAACATTGACTTATCAAAGCTAAGATAATGTCAATAGGAAGTTGCTTTTTTGTATATATTTAAAATTTAAGGAAGTTGCATTTTTAAGAAATTTAAATTTTTTTTTTTACTTTATGGGTACAAGTATTCTGTGTTCCACATGCATGTCTGGGGCCCACAAGATGAGAGGAGACAGTCAGATACCCCAGAAGTGGTGTTAGAGATGACTGTGTGTTAGGAACCAAACCTGGGTCCTCTGCAAGAGCAAGTGCTCTTAGCTATTGAGCAGCCTTCAGCCCCAGCAGTTACATTATTGTATCCCACTGAGAAAGACAATTCTACCCATTAAATAAAAACACATCTTCATCTTAATAGTAAAACAAAAATCTGTCTTCAAAGATAATAGTATGGAAATGTATGCCTTAAAGTGTATGCAACTCACAATCACACATTGATAAAGATCAAAATTTAATTTAGAAAGAAGCAGACTTGATCAACTATTATTACACTTTAATTCAATCTAAACCCAAAGATAGTGGATGAAATAAATAGAGATTAAAGCAGTGATAAATAGAAAAATCAATGAAAACAGAAGAAGTTGGTTCTTGAAAAAAAATTGTTTTAAATTAACAAACAGTTCTAGTTTGTTGTCTGTTACTGTGATAAGCACTATGAGCTAATAGAATAGAGGAGAAAAAAAGATTGTTTTGGCTTGTACATCCAGGTCACAGTCCATGACTAAGGGAAGTCACGGCAGGCACTCAAAGGGAACTGAAGCAGAAACATGAAGGAACCCACTTTACTGACTGACTCAATGGTTGGTTCTCTGGCCTGTGCCCCCTCTAGCTTTCTTATATAGTCCAGGCCCACCTACTTAGGGGATGGTAACACACACAGTAGACCTAGTCCTTCTCCATCAATTAGCAATCAAGACAACCGCCAGGTCGTGGTGGCGCACGACTTTAATACTAGCACTTGGGAGGCAGAGGCAGGTGGATTTCTGAGTTCGAGGCCAGCCTGGTCTACAGAGTGAGTTCCAGGACAACCAGGGCTACACAGAGAAACCCTGTCTCGTAAACAAACAAACAAACAAAAAAAGTAATCAAGACAACCCATCAGAAACTTAGCTACAAGCCAATCTGATCAAGGCAATACCTCAATTGAAACTCCAATGTGTCTTAGTTTGTGTCTTAGTTAGGGTTTGACTGTTGTGAACAGACACCATGACCAAGGCAACTCTCATAAGGACAACATTTAACTGGGGTTGGCTTACAGGTTCAGAGATTCAGTCCATTATCATCAAGGTGGGAACATGGCAGCATCTAGACAGGCATGGTGCAGGAGGAGCAGAGAGTTCTACATCTTCATCTGAAGGCTGCTAGGAGAAGACTGGCTTCCAGGGAGCTAGGTTGAGGGTTTTAAAGCCCAAGCCCACAGGGACACACCTACTCCAACAGGGTCACACCTCCAAATGATGCCACTTCCTGGGCTAGGCATACTTAAACCACCACACCATGAGACACTTTCCTTAGACAGTTAAAGCTAACCAAGACACAAACTGTAGCTTGATAAAGACTCAATGTGGTAGAAACTAAATGTGGGAGAACATTATTGATTCTCCAGAAATAAAAAGGATTATACAAGAAAAATATAAATTACTACATGTCCAAATTGGTTTATGTAGATGAAATGTCCAAATTCAAATTCTTATAAAACCACAAACTACCAATTCTAAATAATGAAGTAAAAATTCTGAATAGACTTACAGCTAGTAAAGAGACTGATGGGCAGGAGGAGGGGGTAGAGGGACAGAGGAGAAGACCAGCAATGGAAAGTCCTAGAGCCAGATGTCTTCTATGATGAGGGCTACCAAACTCCAAAAGAACTGACACCCACTTTAAAAGAACCTTAAAACAGGAGGCAAGAAAGAAAATCTGTGCCTCATCCCATAAAGTCAACTATACACTGACACTAAAGCCAAAGATACTATAATAGAACTGTACACCAGTAACTATGAACTTTAAGGCAAAACTTCACAAAATACAAATTCATTGAACTCAGCAACAAAATGTATAGTTTGTGCACTGTAAAAAATAAATTGGAGACTCCTGGTCCCCACCCATTTCCACCTTCACCCACCCCCCAATTCCTGGGTTCCCCACTCATTCCAGGTACAAATCTCCAGAGAAAGATTGCTGGATTCCATTGTCATTTTTGTTTTTCCAAGAAAGGGTTTCTTTGTGTGACCCTGGTCATCCTAGAACTTGCTCTGTAGGTAGGCTCACCTCGAACACACAGAGATCCACCTGCCTCTGCCTCCTGAGTGCTGGCATGAAAGGTGTGTGCCAACACTGCTTGACTTCCATTCTAATGCTATTTTGAGATTTTTGAAGGAATATCATATAGCTTCCTATAAAAAGAAAAATTTATATTCCTGTACTAATTTATATTGTCATCAATAATGTACACGAATTCTTTTTTCTTTCCTTTGTACCTTCATTAACCTTTACTCTTCTTTTTTGGAGATAGGGTGTCTTGTAGCCCAGAATGAGCTCAAACTCACTATGCAATGGAGGGTGGCCTTGAACCCCAGATCCTCCAGCCTCTACCTTCAAGGCTGAGATTTTAGATGCGCGTGGTGTGGTGATTTGAATAGGTTTGACCCCCCACAGATTGATTTATTTGAATGCTTGGCCATAGGGAGTGGCACTATTAGGAAGTATGGCCCTATTGGAGTAGATGTGGCCTTGTTGGAGGAAGTGTGTCACTATGTGGGCAAGCTTTGAGGTCTCCTGATGCTCCATCTCTGCCCAGTGTGGAAGTGTTCTCGCTGCCTTTGGATCAAGAATGCTCAGTTTGTCAATCCTTTCTCACCTTGTTTGCAGAAACATTTGTCATACTCCTTGCCTATCACTTACTCAGCTTGTTTTCTCATTGACCAGAATTCTATGTCAGTCTCTTTCCTAAACTGAGTAGAATCTCTGGCTCAGTCCCGCCTCATCCAGACTTACTATACTGTGACTAAAGGTACCCAGTTTTTCCTGGAGGAAATGGTTGCTTAATACCAGAGACAGAGGAAGAAAGAGTATTGAATGAATGTTGGGTAAGCCTCATGCTACATATACTACACTGTGTGGACAACTGAGATTTAAATCCACATAGGAAATTGCACGCTGTTAACCCATTGTATACAAAGCCCTTGTCATCTCTCACAGGAATGGGTAGCAACTTCCTTGTCTACCTGCCTAATCTATAATTTTTTTTTCTTTCTCCAGGATGAAACATAAGATCTTGTATCCTTTCTTTTCTCAGTTGTGACCTGTCATTGACTCTAAGACCCAGCAACATAGATGAGATAAAGTCTGGACTCCTTCTCGGTCCTAATGGTTCAGCCTATTTTCCACCACTCCACCTTCATTGTACATTTTAACAACCTCAGTTGAGCTCTCTTTCTCTGCTTAGGAGGGCTCTACAGTGACCTTTGCTACGCACTCGCAAGCTTAATCTTATCAGCTAGCTAACAGTCCTTTACCAGTCAGCCCAGGGGCTGGAGAGATGACTCAGTGGTTAAGATCCTTTATTGATGTTACAGAGGACCTGAGTTCAGCTTCCAGCATCCATCTCAGGTGACTCACAACTGTCTGTAGCTCAAGCTCCATATAGATTAGACACTTCAGGACTCTATAGGCACCTTCACTTGGGTGTGCATATATCTCCACACAAAACCTACACACATACATCTAATTAAAAATAAATATTTTTAAAAGTAAACCCAGATTAAGGATTGGGTGATACAGATTTTCCCTGACCTACCTACCATGTTCTTTCTCCAAAGGCAAAATAATAAAAGAAAGAAAGAAAAAAGAAAAAGAGAGAGAAAGAGAAAAAATTAAGACAAACAAATAAAAACCAACAAGACAAAACCAAAGTGCACACACACATACAAACAAACACACGAATACACAAACATATTCACACACACACACACACAATTCTGTTTTATGTTGGCCAACTGCTCCTGAGCGGGGGCCTGCCCAGGAGTGTAGCTGGAGTGTAGCTGACATGCTCAGGGTCACTCCATTGCAGAAAACAGATTTCCCTTTCCTAGCAGCAATGCACGGCAAGAAGCCTCTTGGTTAGGGACGGGACTTTTCTCCACCTCCCCTTGTCAGCGCTGGGATTTTCGCCTGGTCAGAATGTTCGCATTGAATGGAACACTTTCCACCGCAGCATCTACGTACCACATGTCTCTGTACTGCTGTAACATTTAAGGCTGAAATCAAAGAAGTAGTTAATTATTCAGGAGATGTCTCCTTCCTCTCTGAAGCATAGCACATAGAACTGTTTCGATCTAGAGGTATTTTATTTTTCACTCCCAGACACAGAGATCCCTGGAACCAGCCCCTTTCAGCTTCATTGCTGGCCCACCCACATGGCCATCCCATGACCTCAAGCATTATTCTAAATGTCTTTGTAAACAAAGAAAAGTGGAAATTTATAAGCTATTTGGAGTACAAAGGAAATAGCTATGTAAGTTTAAAAGTACATTTGCATAAATTTATAGCACTTTGCCCTGATAGAAGGGAAAACCAGCAAATGGAAATATCTGCATAGACCGAATCCTTGAAAATAACAGCTGTTACAATCTCATGAGTCCTCCCAAGGACTGACAATGTTTCTTTCCCTACAAAAGCTGTTTTGTGCGTTAGATGTGAACATCCTCTACTTGACAAAGACTTGTGCATAATTAATGTATTTCTCCCTAATCCCATCTGTAACTTTGGGTCAATAGTATACATTAAGAAAGTAGGTGAAATTCACAGGAAGCCTGATTCCATTAGCTGATAGGATGCGCAGCACCTATGAACCTGCTCCGACCAGCTGATAGATGGGAGAGCCACACCTCATTCTGTTACTGGAGTTTGAGCATACTTTGGAACCAAACATTTAAGCAAAACAGTTTATTTTCCTGCACACCACATTTTCCTATATGGTAAAGGCAAAATAATATAATAGAGGTTACCCACGGTCGACTCTATACCAAACTCTAAACTTACGGGACTAAAGGAATTCTATTGCTACTTTAAACAATTTATATGATTTGAAATTTCAATACAATTGGTATTACTTCCTTCAGTCTTATCCCTTGCTAGAGAGTCCTTCTAGGTATTATACTGATATTATAGTTCTTGTTGGTAGTGGAGGGTAGCCAAAAGCAGTACTAGATAATCTTGGGTGTATCCTTAGTACAACTACAACTATACGCAAGTGACTTACTTTCATGACATTTGAATTGAAGGTATGAGTCAATAGGCCATCAGTACCATTAAGAAGTCCAATAAAGCAGTGCCATTAAGAAGTCTCAACCAAGCCGGGCAGTGGTAGCGCACACCTTTAATCCCAGCACTTGGGAGGCAGAGGCAGGCGGATTTCTGAGTTCGAGGCCAGCCTGGTCTACAGAGTGAGTTCCAGGACAGCCAAGGCTACTCAAAGAAACCCTGTCTCGAAAAAAACAAAATGAAAAAGAAAAAAAAAAAAAAAAAGAAGTCCCAACCAGAAGACTTGATGAATCCCTGGGATCCAGGCATGTTGTTTGCTCCTGTTTGTAGTGGGTTGATCTAATGCTACTTGTATTCTAATGCTAATTTGGGGCCCCAAAGATTGATTACCCACAAAATGAGAGAGATGGCATGGCATGTAAGACACTGAGTGACCATGTCCCCAGTTAATTGTGATTGATAAATAAAGATGCTAACAGCCAATAGCTGAGCAGAACAGACATAGGTGGGGTTGACATAGGTGGGGTTGAGGTTTCGCCAGCTTGGGGAAAGAGAACCACGAGGAAGGAAGAGAAAGAAGCCGCCATGAAATAAAAAAAAAAAAAAAAAAAAAAAAAAAAAAAAAAAAAAAAAAAAAAAACAGGAGAAGAGAGAGAGAAGAGGAGATCATACCCTGAGGCTGCCCAATTGGAGCTAAGGGCAGCCCAGATGAAACATAGTAAGTAATAATTCAGGGTTATCATTAGGCAATAGATTCTAAAAGCATGGAGGGTAGGCAGCTGCCCAGCTATTGTGCTGACTAAGGCACATCGTAAATATAAAGGCTGTATGTATGTTTTTATCTGGGAAATCAATAACCAAAGGTGGGGTAGAAACCCGGATCTGGGATTTTTAATATTTTTTTACTACAACTGTGCCACTCCTAAAAGCTATAGCCAAGGCGGAGATTTTACTCCAACGCTGACGGCTTTTTCTACAAGAAAACTACCATATTCCTTAGGGTTATAGAATGGAAAGACTCTTCAGAAAGGCTTAAGAGATTACATTACTCTCAAAGTCATCAGGAGTGGGACCTCTGGTAGAGGACTGTGCTCCAGAGGATAACCCCAAAACCTGCTCAAGCAGGCACTACAAACTGAACTCAGTCAGTTATAAAACAAAGAGGAAGACACGGAAGTAGTGTAGAGACCAAGTGTAGACAATGTCCACGAGGAGCAGGAGTGGGGATGTGGGAGTGAATATGGTCAAGATACATTGTGTTCATGTGTGAAACTGTCAACAACTAAATTTAAAATATTCTATCTAAATGTCCGTAGAGGCACACATAGACACACCGCTGTTCCTCCTTTACTTGTCAGCACCCACTGTGCCAGTCCTGTTACTGTGCTAACAATATGATAGGAATCAGGAACATCTAGAAGAAAAACTGAGCTGCACAGGGAGGAAGTTAACAACTTGGCAACTGTTCTCATGCAACCTGAGTCGCACAGACAGGATGAAGAAGGAGAAAGCATTGGGAGGGTACTTGTTTTCTTCATCTGATCATACAATTTTATGAAAACTTGTGTGTGTGTGTGTGTGTGTGTGTGTGTGTGTGTGTGTGTTAGGGGTTAAAGCCTCCTTAGGTACAATTCTTACAACTGATAAAATACACTTTTTACAAAAAAGATTTGTCTCAAATTTAACACAAGCGAAACAGTTACTATGGTTGATTTCTTCTTTTTATTCCATTAGAGACTGTTGCTTTCGTGTAGAAGTCACTAAGAATGATCTGTCTTGGCTACAACGAATTAATGACCCCGTAAAGAAACAATTAAATGAGCTGTTAAAAAAAATGATTTTGGCCTAATCTTATTTAAATGCAGTCTCATTTTTCCATGACCTGATCTCATTCCTTTGCTACCACATCTAGAATAGTCAAAGGTCAAAGTCCTAGTGGGTTTGCTTGTTTTTATTTACGGACTTGTATGTTAAAGTAACCTCTTTTAATAATCACTTACTATAGGTTATATATCATCTGCCAGCAAGTGGAATAAGAATGACGAGAAAAGCAGATGTGTTGTCATCAGTTTTGAAAGTTAATCTCTTCTGTACTGAATTATGTAGCTGTCTTCAGAGTTAAAATATGGAAGTACTCAGAAAATGTAATTACAATAGGAAAAGAAGTCAATCTTTGTAAAACGTTGGGAGCAAATTAACTTTGGAGAGAAATAGAACTTCTCTGTGGTTAATTTGTTTCTGCTCCTAAAGTAATACATATTGATTGTAGAAAATTTGAAAAATGTAGGAATGGATACAAAGGAAATAAAATTACTTAGAGACAAACAATATTAGGATTGTGATCATTAGAGTCATGTATTATTATACCTCATTATCATAGTAGATATTAATTAAAATCTATCTTCCACATTTAATTTTGGAATTTTATTTACCTCCATTTGTTAAAAAAAAAATACCTCTTTGGCTGGCGAGATGACTCAGCGAGTAAGAGCACTGACTGCTCTTCTGAAGGTCCTGAGTTCAAATCCCAGCAACCACATGTTGGCTCACAACCACCTGTAATGGGATATAACGCCCTCTTCTGGTGCGTCTGAAGTCAGCTAAAGTGTACTAATGTATAATAATAAATAAATCTTTGGGCCAGAGCAAGCAGAGACTGAGCGAGCTGAGTTGACCGGAGAGAGCAGAGGTCCTAAAAATTCAATTCCCAACAATCATATGAAGGCTCGCAGCCATCTGTACAGCTACAGTGAACTCACATACATAAAATAAATAGGTAAATATTTTAAAAAAAGGAAAACATCTCTTTATACATATACATCAAAATATAAACATTTCTTCTCTGCAAGAACAATTTGAAGACTAAATTCTCCTTGCCTTGGAGAGAGAAGAGCTTATATTTACTGTTTCTAAGAGTTTGGACTAGAAACACTTATCTGTAACCTACAACTTAATAGGATTAAGGACTAAAATGGAACAACAGACTACTTGGCAAAGCCAGATCTTGGGACAATGGACAAAACCTCTCATTTCCCAGGCCAACATTTGCTTTTAAAGACTTAAAAATTCTTACTATGCTGTATCCACCAATAATTATCCATTTTAAGATAATTTTCTTCCATTCTATTCAGGATCCTGATAATCTAATTAAATTAGTAATATCCGCCTGTAGCTTCTCCATCCCAAGATCAAACCATCACTCTTTCAAGGGTACCTTCCTTACTGGACTAGCAATTAACTTAGCTTTGCTTAATCTATGTGCTGTGTTGTGGAAATGGGAGGAGTTGAGCCTGAAGTTCTGATGGATATATAAGATTACACTGGGGTCGAAAAGATATCTTAATGGTTAAGAGTATTGGCTACTCTTCCCAAGGACCCAGGTTTGATTCCCAGTACCTACATGATGGCTCACAACCATCCAACTCTAGTTCCAGGGCATCTGACTCCCCTCTTCTGGACTTTTAGGGCACTGGACAAGCAAATGGTGCAGGAAATATATACACAAAATTTAAAAATAAATAATACAATTTTGAGAGAGATCTATAGTAGGATAAAAAATATAGTCTTATAAGATTAAGAGATAATGAATTTTGGGCACAAGAACTCAAATAAATATTGATGAATGGTTGAGAGGACTTGTGGTTGTGGTAGAAACAGAGCCTACAAAATTAGCAAGATGTTTACAATGTCTATGAGGTATCAGGTAAGATGTACTATTTAGTTGAACTTTTAGATGTGGATAAGCTTTCTTTTCCTTTTAAGATTTTTTATTTTATGTATATGAGTACACAAAACTGTAGCTGTACAGATAGTTGTGAGCCTTCATCTGGTTGTTGGGAATTGACTTTAGGACCTCTGCTCGCTCTGGTCAACCCCGCTCACTCTGGTCACCCTGCTCTCTCCAGCCCAAAGATGTACTTATTATTATAAATAAGTTCACTGTAGCTGTCTTCGGATGCACCTGAAGAAGGTGTCAGATCTCATTATGGGTGGTTGTGAGCCCTGGAAGAGCAGTAGGTGCTCTTAACCGCTGAGTCATCTCACCAACCCTGTGGATAAACTTTCATTTTAGTAAAAGTTTCCCATTGCTGTATCAAGAGCATAGGACAGTTGCTCTTCAGTCCACTCACCTTAGAGAATTTGTTCCGTGTGAATAGCTCATGACTGAGTAGAGTGGCAGGAGTTTGCTCCTTCTGATTTAGTCTGTCTCATTAGGGGAACCCTGTCTTATGATCTAGAATATTTGCGTACATACAATTTGTAACCAGTCCTCAGAATATTGTACCATTGGTAGAGAACATAAGGAGGCTTGCTCATTAGGTTTTAATTTGGGGCAAAGATTTGCCAGAGCTAGCAGATCTATACTTCGACCAGAAGGCATATGTGTCCACTTGACTTTCTTCTAGTGAACTAAAATTATTGATTCATTTGTTTTTGGCTACCATGCATGATAGAACTCTCTATCTGCTTGTATCTAATAGTTCTAGAAGCATTTCCTGTTGTTTTAAAAAACATAAATCCCAACCATTTGATTTTTCCAATGAAGACTCAGGAGCCAGATGCTGGAGTAAAAACCTGCTACTTTAAAGAGACAGAGAAAGCTCCTAGCTGACCTTCCTATTCCACTGAGGAAAAAGCTCTTTCTCCTTCATGGTGCCTTCATTACCGTTGAACTCAAAGGCCTTCCTTTCTGTTTACTTAGGCTCACTCTCTGTGAACTGGTTACTTGCTCTGCTTCTGTTTTACCGAGGGTGAGGACTGCCCCGGCCTGGCTGAGGCGCTCTCTCTCCCTGCTGCTAACCTGTGGCTGCACAGCAGGCATGTTAGTTAAAAAGGAGGCAATGTATAAATGAGATATTTTATTATAGGAAGGAGAAAATAGGCCCATCAAGTAGAGAGATGGAAAGAAGAGGAAGGAGAGGAGAAGAGAAGGAGAGAGAGAAAGGAAAGGAAGAAAACAAGAAAGCAAGAGAAGAGAACAAAGCAGGAAAAGAGAGGAGAAAAAGAGCAAGAGAGAGGAGGAAAAGGGAGAGAAGAGCAAAAGAGGGAGGAAAAAAGCAAGAGAAGAGACAAAGAGCAAGAGAGAGAAGAGGGGGAAACCTGCCCCATTTTATTGTATGGGGCATGGCTATCTGTCTTTGGGGGTGAGGCATGCCTAGCTGTGGTCAAATGACTGGGGGTAGGGTCCAGCAAGAATGCTGGGAGCTTGGGGCATTGTCTACCTGATAGAGCCACATCTCCTGCTGGGGCAGCTGTGAGGGGTTGTGACTGAAACAGGAGCCAAAGATTCAGGAGTTATAGGAGAGCTCCTTCCACTCCCTGCAGTCAGAGACTGCCCACTGAGGCTCCAGGGATCAAGGCCAATCACTTGACTGAGCCTAAGTTGCCTGAACAGACCACTGCCCCACACTGCCCAACATGCTTCTTGACCTAGGATTGACTTTAGCTCTTGGATTAAAGGTGTGTATGAGGGCTGAGTCACACCAATACAAGATTTTTCCAGTTCACAATGTTGGGGTTCACAAGGTGATCAAATATCCTACAACAATTTCCCAGAGCAACTACTTCATTAGTGACTGTCAGTGGGTCTATTTAACCTGTTCTTTCTTCATCACATAATAGCCAAACTCTTCAAAATAAAGCTTGCTTTCACTGAGTAGTCAGACTTGCTGTTCTCCTCCTCCTCCTCTTCTCCCTCTTCCTCTTCCTCCTCCTCCTCCTCCTCTTCCTCCTCTTGCTCTTCCTTCTTTTCCTCTTTCTCCTTCGTCTCTCTTCTCCCTCCCTCCTGCTCCCCCTTCTCTGTTTGAGGCAGGGTTTCAGGTACCCTAGGATGACCTTGAACTCAGTATAGAGCCAAAGATTACCTTGAACTTCTTGATCTCCTGCCCCCCATGTCCAGTGTGCTGGGTTTAAAATGTGCAGCACCATGCTTTGTTTATTCTGTGCTAGACATTGAATCCAGAGCATCTCAAGGTTTTTGTGTTTGGGGTTTCAGAGTGTTGACCTTAGTCTGGTATCCTTTCTATATTTTGTTCATGTCCCAAAAGGAAATTGTGCCATTCCAACTGATATGACATTGGAGCTATCATTTCTCTTCATTTCCTTCTGAACCTGGTTAACCAGTTCTCTGGATTTCCAAGCACATTTTAGCATCCTGATCCTATGATATTATTTGTAATAGCAATAACATATGAGCAACAGACTGATCACTAAAGAAAGAACTGGATTAAAAAAAAACTTCAATTCAAGTGAATAAACTAGAGCAAATTTGTAAGAGTCTGAATGGATTTTTAAAATAAGATTTGTTGGGGCTGGAGAGGTGGCTCAATGGTTATGAGCATTTGCTGCTTTTCCAGATGGTCAGAATTTGGTTCCCACCACCCAGGTGCCTCCTTCTGTTGGCACCTAGATGCCAACTGTTTGAAACTCCAGCTCTCTAGATACTTTCTTGGTCTCCATGGACACCTGTACTCACATGCACATAACCATATGCAGGCACACACCTAGACATAAAGAAAAGTAGTTCTTAAAATCTTTTAAAAAATACTAATCTACAAAGAATTTTGTAATGCTTTCTTTTTAGGATGCTTTTAGGGCCTGGAGAGATTTCCCAGAGGTTAAGAACCCTGGCTACTCTTCAGAGGACCTGGGTTCAATTCCCAGCACCCACATGGCAATTGACAGCCATCTGTAATTCCAGTTACAGGGGATCTGAAGTCCTCTTCTATCTACTTCAGACATCGCCTGCGCAGGTGCATAGACAGGGATGCAGGCAGAACACCCATATAAAAACACTAAAAACAAACACATCTTTTTAAAAAAAATGGTGTTAGGTCAGGCAGAGATGTAACATGCCTTTAATCCCAGCAGTCAGGAGGCAGAGGCAGGCAGAAGAGTTCAAGGCCAGCCTGGTCTACAGAGTGAGTCCAGGGCAGCCAGGGCTATACAGAGAAACCCTGCCTCGAAAAACAAAAACAAAAACAAAAATGCCTGCATCCCTTCGTTTATTCATTCTAGAAAAACAGAAGTCTTTTTTTTTCTTTTTTTTTTTTCTTTTTTTGGTTTGGTTTTTCGAGACAGGGTTTCTCTGTGTAGCACTTGGCTGTCCTGGAACTCACTCTGTAGACCAGGCTGGCCTCGAACTCAGAAATCTGCCTGCCTCTGCCTCCCAAGTGCTGGGATTAAAGGCGTGTGCCACCACCGCCCGGCCAGAAGTCTTTTTTTTTTTTAAGATTTATATATTATTATAATTAAGTAAACTGTAGCTGTCTTCAGGCGCACCAGAAGAGGTGCATTATGGGTACTTATGAGCCACCATGTGGTTACTGGGATTTGAACTCAGGACCTTTGGAAGAGCAGTCAGTGCTCTTACCCACTGAGCCATCTCACCAGCCCAAAACACAAGTCTTTTATCAATTTACCATCTCTTCTTTTCAATTGCTAGGAAATAATTTCCGGCTGCTATTATAGACAAGAACAATACTTGTTTCTTGGCTTGTTACAAGATTGTATTTCCATTCACAAATTCGTCACGGTGTATTAAAACGCAAATGAGGTAGCCGTGATCAATGGTAGTGGAACTCTAAGATATGATTACAGTGCTTCCCACTTTGACTGGAGATGACAGATTGTAATTTGAATTACAGAGTATTACAATTAATTCTAAATTGCCAGCAGTAAACACATTCAAACCTTCCTTGCCTTTCCACTTAGTGAAGCACAAGAGAAAGCATATCCAGGAAGATGAATCATGACAAAAAGGATAGGCACTTGTGGAAGAAATGCAACATCCATTTCTGTTAATATCGGCTTCCATCTAATGCTGCTGTTGGGAAATTCAAATGCAATTCTTGTAGCGTACTATTTCATGAACTGGTTAATTTGAAGGGAACAATCGCTATAGAGTTTATGAAAATAGTGTTATTCTTTACAATGAGCCAGCTTAAAATAAGTTCTTCTTTACATGAGTTTTTGTAATTGAAATGTATTCTTCAGAAAGAGAATACTAGAAACAAATGAAGTGCCTATTATCAAAATTATAGAATCTTTGATTAATCATACTTACTTTTTAGGAGGCAACATATAGCTCCATTTGTCTGCTTTGCCTCAGGCAGTATCAGTACTGTGTATTTACCCTGAATCATTATGGGATCAGAAACCACTGGAGGTTCCTCTGAGAAAAGTAACACAATACCATGAAATTCAAACATTCTTTTTCCAGGTACCAGACTTCGCTTTATGAATTTGAAACTGCATTTCAAGAATGAATTTTTTTCTGCATGGATTTGAGGCTGTCATAAATGTTATCACTGTACATGCAATTATCTGAAATTGCTCAGTATGCAAGCTCAGAACAAGGATTAAGTTAGCCTTTTGGTGGTGAAAAACAAACAACAGGGTGCCATTTAATAAGAATTAATGTCCACTGGTAGCACAATCTCCTAATGGGATTCCGGCCCTCTTTCTAATTTACTCTCAGAAAGTAATTTAAGGGTTGAGAGAACTGGTTGATAATTAACCTTTTAAAAACCTTCAAGGAAGAAGGATGCTTCCTTGCTTTTCTCGGTAGTTATTCACATCCCATAAACTAATCATTAAGTATGTAGGTCTTCTCAAGTCCCTTCAAGTGTCTTGATCCAATTAATGGTTATGACTACGAAAAAATAGAAGAAAAAAACAATAACAGTGACTGTCAACGGCCCAATACTACTAAAGAGAGCCTTGAGCGATTACTTGAGACTCTCACTTCTTCACCAGATTTGCTTCTGTTTTATAATGTAGCCCACCTCATTTCTCGAAGGATTACCTATTCTACTTACCTTCAGCCTTGGCTGCCGTTGAGGCCTGCCCCGCTAGCATACATAACTGCAGCCATTTTGTTCAGTTTCCACCAGCTATTTCATATTGTTGCTATATTATGTCTGCCAGTCATCGATGCAGAAAAATAACTTGACTCAGAGCAGAGTCATGCTGATCACATACCCTATTATTTCTTTATGTTATGAGGTTCGTTAATCTTAAGAAATTCCACAATTATAAGCTTCACATAGGACCTGTGAAATTTAAGGTCAATACGAACTGTTAAATCTAAAATGGCTTGAGTCAGGGCTGACCATCAGGCAGCACTTCCAGCACCTGTGTATGAGCCCTTTGTATTTTTTTTTTGGTTTTTATTTTTGTTTTGTTTGGTTTGGTTTTAGCTTTTATAAGCTGACCCTGAGAAATATCCAGTGTGCAGCTTTCAGCTGTTGCCTTCATCAATCAGTCTTCAGGTATGTGCTCAATAAGCCATCCCTGTCTGAGATCAGTGTTCGTGTGGTTTGTGGGGTGACTCTTGAACCCCAATAGCTGCAAATTAGGACCATCTGAAAATTTATAAACTATATACAAGCTTTGTTTCTAGTCCTGGCCAGTACTTCTGGGAGTCGGGCACCAATATCAGTCCAGAAACTCTGACTCTAGAAGTGCACCACAGGGCTGGAGAGATGGCTCAGCCGTTAAAGGCTAGGCTCACAACCAAAAATATAAGAAGTGCACCACAGAGCTACCTGACCCAAATGATTCCAGTGCACACTCTGCACTGAGAACAGTGCTCTGTGGGTGCACTTCTTTCCTTCACCAGCTTTAGTTTACAAGGTCATTTGGAACTTATCTTAGCCACAGAACTCTTGAAGAGATTCCAAGAAATGCTCTAACTTAGATGTGTTAACTGTTACTTTAGACCCCTTAAACCTTCCTGTTATCAAATTCTAGTGCTGGGCTCGTTGGAGCTCTGGAGCTACACTGAATTTAAAAATCACTCTTTGGGCTGGAGAGATGGCTCAGCGGTTAAGAGCACTGACTGCTCTTCCAGAGATCCTGAGTTCAAATCCCAGCAACCACATGGAGGCTCACAACTACCTGTAATGGAATATGATGCCCTCTTCTGGCGTGTCTGAAGACAGCTACAGTGTACTTATATATAATAAATAAATCTTTAAAAAAATTAAAAAAAAA
>JADRCC010161142.1:0-10832 GCA_019843855.1 Hylomyscus alleni | reverse complement strand
TTTTTTTTTTTTTTTTTTTTTTTTCATTTCTATAAAATGAAGCTATCTTCACCAGAAATACAATTTTATTTTATTCTACATATTTGAATAATCTTAATATCTCTAAATTTCACTTCTCTTCTCAGAAAACAAGTGCTTTTTTCTATGTCTGTGAGAGTATTAATATATTTTTTTAAAAAGTAGAACTAAAAAGAAAATATCTTGGTGCAATATATTGTACATATTCAGTAAATTATTATAAAATTACTAAAAGGCCTTTAAAAAGTGTCTGAGATTACCTAATTCCTTCATATAAAGACTTCATCATTAAAGTTGCTAATATTTTAATGCAATAAATAGTTTAAATTTAAATTTAAAACAGAATATAGAGGATGAATATTGTCAACAGTTTTCATTGAATGAATCTTAGTTGTGCACCTGTTTAATAATATCTGTATTATCTTCCTATCTAGTTACTGAAGACAAAATATTTAATGGAAATAAATTGAATGAGGAAAGAGTTAATTTTCCTCCTAGTTTGAAAGGATTAAGTCTATCAGGGTGGGAAAGATGTGAGGCTCTCAAGCCATGGGAACGTGTGGCAGCTAGTTATGTTGTAATGCTAATCAGGAAGAAGAGAGATGAGCCAAAGACAGGCCTGGGACTGGCCATAGACAAGGAAGGCACAAATAATGTCTACTGTGAGAAATATATATTCTCTACTTAACTCCACTTGCTAAATGTGTCATAACATTTTACACTGTGCCTCCAGGTGGTGAGAAAGTGTACATTATTCTCAAGAACTTGTAGGGAATATTTCATATCCAACCTACAGGAGCAGCATTTGATTAATTAAATATATTAATGATTTAATATATGGAACTTATTTAACATATTTTCTCAGAATGAGAAATTGAAATATTTGAATGCTGTCTCTACAGGTAGCAAAAGACTAGAACTTGGCTTATAAAAAAATGCATTAAACTTCAAAAAGTACAGCTAAGGTGTCATTCATGTCCAATGTTCTCTCAACAGCAGAATACATTATCTTTTCCATAGTAGCTTTAGAGTTTCCACAGTTTCAAAATACTCCTCAAAAAAGAGTGTGCAGTGTTTGAGAATGTGAAGCAACAAATGGATTATGACAAGTGTGTTAGGAAAACAGAATTGCCACAGTATTAAAGGGAAAGTTTATTACAGATAATTGCTTCCTCCGTTCATGCTGTTTCTGTGGGACTAGGGTAAGCAATTTAGGTTACAAAGATTTATAACGGTTTTCATGAAGGTATATGAAATTCCAAACTTGCAAGCTTTTAAAATCCTACACAGAAGTAGGCTTAAAGAACTACATGCTTTCTGAAGAGAAATACAGAAGTGGAATTTCCTCCATGTACTTTCTATCTAATACATGCTGCAAATTCAAAATCTTCAGTTGTAAATGGTTAAACTCATGGTTTTGTTACTCAAATACATGCAGTGTTCTGAGCCATTAGAAGAAATCTCCTTCAATTAGGACTGCTTTAAAGTTGGCTTTATCTACACTAGATGAAAGTTATAGCATTAAATGTTCTGTCAATCTCAAAAACACACATTTTATGTTTTTTTTTTTTGTTGTGAGACTAGTCTTTAAAGGCTGAGCCATCTCTCTCTACCCTAATGGTATTGATGATGTGACTACAGACTCATTGCTGAAAAGTGGGATATAGAGGACAATCCCTATCCTCATCTCCCCTTCAAAAAAAATTAATAGCTTAGACCAGAATCCATTTAAGAGAACTCTTCAAAATTGTGATAAGGATGCTGAAGTGTAGCTTCCATAATGGATGACTTCTGGTGGAATTGGGTAGGATGGACTCAGTTTTCTTTAAGGTGCTGAGAGTTTGACTATAATCCAGTGAGTATATGGGTAAGATAAATTGAACCTCCTCCTCCTCCTCCCCCTCCTCCTCTTCCCCCTTCTCCTCCTCCTCCTCATCTTCTTTTTCTTTGGAAGAGATATCCAAAGTGTACGTGGGCAATATCTAGAAGGACTGGGAAGTGAGTTTGATCGGGGTGCATGATTTGAACTTCCCAAATAATAAATAAAAATATTATGTTGAAATTGCACACATTTTAATATTCATATTGGATGACTAAGTTATTATCCTAAGAATTCTTTGTAGTGATCAGTACTTTTCATTTTAAGGTTATTTACTTGAACTGAAAACATTATTATAATTGTAAGACAATGGCTATCATACATATATGTGTGAACTTGGTCTTTGAAAGTCTGGAAAGAATAGTGTATTTGACATTATGGTTCACTGTCTGATTGACTTGATATTAAGTGAACAGATTGAGAAAAACACAGGCTGTTTTGATTTTTTTTTTTAAAAAACTAAGTGACATAAGTATAGCTTTTGCATATCTGACTCTTTTAACCATATATTTAACTTCAACTTTGGATATACATATTGATAATCAAAATAGGACCTAAAATCCAACTTGAATTGCTTGGAAATGCCATAAATTGTTTTACCATATGAGGCAATAAATTTAATGTACATAGTTTTGTTCATATAGGCTCATTTAAATTTAAATTTGACTTGATCATTTTCCCCTAGTCTTATGTTTCCCAAGCAGGAAGAACTCATTTGAAAAATAAAATTTTTTTTTGGCACATCTTCAACTATTAATAGGATATCAAACCCCATTCACTTTTTTCTACCTTTATTGTCAAGAATCAGAGCTTTAATAGGAAAGAGTACCATCCCTGTCTATGCAGATACACAAATTAGGAAGTAATTAGGAAAGACTAAATGTCATAACTCACTAGACTAGGAGATATCATTCATGATTATATTTTAAAATGTTGTATTGTACTTATAGTACAGTCATTAAAAAGATGAAGTTCTCCATGTGTGTCTAATTTAAAGGATTTTCATCAAAAGCTTGTCTTCAAGTATGTGAATTTTTCATTTAAACATGTATTTTTAGATTAGTTATCAGCAGAAAACTTTTAGATATCACTTCATAAAATGGTTCTCCAATCTGAATTGTTAGTACACTTTTCTTTTTTTTTTTAAGATTTATTTATTATTATAAATGAGTACACTGTAGCTGTCTTCAGACCACCAGAAGAGGGTGTCAGATTTCATTACGGGTGGTTGTGAGCCACCATGTGGTTGCTGGGATTTGAACTCATGACCTTCGGAAGAGCAGTCAGTGCTCTTAACTGCTGAGCCATCTCACCAGCCCTGTTAGTACAATTTTCAAATTTTCCTCTGAGAAATCAGTTTTTATACTGATGGATTTGTTTTCCATATTTGACTTGTGTTTTGTTCTCTGGCAGCTTTTAATATTCTGTTTTGTTAGGTAGTTTTATATTTTTATCCCTTATATGCTATTGAGAGTTTTGTTCCTGATCATAGCCATTTGATGTTATGTATGCTGATTTTATCCATAGGAATATGCCATTTTTTGAGTTTAGGAAAGTATTTTGTATGATCCTGTTGAAGGTCTGGTCTGTGAACTGACCTGGAACTATTTCTCATTTATATTTATAATTCAGAATTTAGATATTTTCATGTTGCCCTAAAATCCTGCTTATTCCTTTCTTATGAGTTTTAAAGGCTTCTTGCTCTGTGCTTGTGTGAACCAACTCCTTTACTTTGTCTTCAAGCCCACTATTTTACCTTCTACATGATCCACACTACTTGTAAGGCTTTCCCCACATATTCTAATATGTCGTTTTTTAAAATAATTTTTATTTCATCTTCAATTCAGCTGGATTCCTACTTAGCATGACTATATTTTATTGAATTCAGTTTTCAAATCATTCATGTGTCTTTGTCTTTTCATTCAGCCTTGTGTTTAAGTTTTGTTGGAGAGTACTCAGGTGTTGATTCTCTTTAAGTTCCCTGAGCTGTTTGTTTTTCTGTTCTTTATACTTCTTGAAATCTTTAGGAACTTTTACAACTTTTTTATTTCTTTGTCTTTAGCTTTTTAAAAGTAATTCTAATTGGAGAACCATTTCTGTAGGACTGGTGAGTTTGAAGAAAGCATACTTTGTTGAAATTTCAAACTCTTGTGTGTGTGTGTGTGTGTGTGTGTGTGTGTGACACACACACACACACACACACACACACAGAGAGAGAGAGAGAGAGAGAGAGAGAGAGAGAGAGAGAGAGGTGGATTTATTTTTATTTTCTAGGGTGTGTCACTGATGTGGTGCACAGGTAGCTGTGCACCTCTGCATCTCTATGCCATGCTAGCTTGCTAAAGAGTCCAAGGAAGTCAGTAGACCTAGGAAACACCCAGTGTTGGAGCAGGTACAACAGTTAACACTTTTCTGGGGAAGTACATTTTAGTTGACCTGCATCTCTAGGACACACGGGCAAGCTAGAGAGTCCCTGGTAAGGAAAGGTCTGTGATCTTCCCTCTATCAAAGGGAAGGAAGAAGCACAGTATGAGGTCATAAACTGTTTGGCTCGTAATTGCTTCTATTACACATATGTCACTCTCTCCATGGAGGTGATATACTTTTAATCAATCTCTGCCTGGCCGTGACATAGATCCAGGGACCATATTTTGGATACAATACTCTAAGAAAATAGAGTAAAGCATAACCTGATTTGTGCAAGGGAATGTTAAACTATGATGCCAATGACAGATGATTATATTCAACTATAGAATTAAAGCTCAGCTGCTCTTTAGTTTTTGGTTAACCAATAGTAACCAGATTTTACAGATTAAATGTATAATTTTGTTTCTTTCATCTTCTTGTTTCCCAGGCTTGTACAGAGGTATGATTATAGACATATGCCCCAAATCTCACCTGCAAACTAAATGTGTTTTTTAAAAGAATCTCCTACATAAAAGGATTTCAATATGTAATAGAGGATTAATCTATATGTACTTAATATATTGATAGAAAATGATATTATATTGAATAGGTATAAAAGATGGTAAGTAAGTATGTAGGTAAAGAAATAGATAAAAGACTTGTAGATAATTGCTAAATATAGTTTATACTCTTAACCATTTACATATTTTAAGAAACCATAAAAATATGTAAACAGCTCTAAATTATTGCAACTCAAGCTAACTAAACTAATTTGGGTAATTAAACAAAGTTTGAATTACATTGTATTTATTGTTGTGATCAAAGTATAAATGCTGATATTGATCTTTTAGAAATTAATTTTACTTGTTTTAATCCCATTTTCATAGGTACTTACTTGACTTTTCATAGTTGACTATATGGATTATATTTAAGTAAATGATATACTGTAAGAGTAAAATAACTTTATAGTTTATATCATTAGTTTCATCTCTTTACTTAGGGATAGTTTACATACAATACAAAATCTGAGATAATAAATTTTGGCTTGGGTTAGCATAAACATGATAGTTTCTGCATTTCTCTAACAAGGTAATGAGTTAAACTAGAAATGAAATAGCTACTATCTCCAAAATACGCCTCATAAGCATGTTAGTAACTTATTAGAAAGAAAAACACTCTCCTAAATTATACACTAATTGATTTTTTGTGTAGAATTACAGTAGCTTAATTGATTTAGAGAAAATAATAGTTTCAGAGGAAACTGAATCCTAACAGCCACAACCTAGCTTCTGATTTGTGTGTGTTACAGAGAATTGGATCAGGGTTTTCTATACTAGAGAAGAATACTACCACTAAGCTCCATTCTTTGCCATTAAAAATCAGATTTAAAATTTACAATAATTCAAGAGGCTCCAGTTAAGAGCCTGAATCATTTCAACCTATAAGACACTTCATAAAAACATATAAGAAAACTTTCATATAGAGTCACAGATAAGAGAAGGAAATCAAGAACAAAGATGAACACATGATATCCATAGGACTATAGCAAATAATATTATATGCATAATAAAAATAAATGAATGAAGAAATATTGATATCTATAATGTACATAAAACAACAGCTATCTGGCAAGAGAATGAAGCAGATAATAAAGAGTAGTAGGAGAATTCATGAGACAGCCTGGGAAGTTGTGCAAACATGGGGACCTGTGTCCTAACCCAATACCTTTATACTGGTATATATGTTTATTCCCTCCTAACCCAATACCTTTATACTGGTATATATGTTTATTCCCAGGACTAGAAAGGCCAAGACAGAGAAATCCTTGGAGATTGTTTCTACCTATGTCAGTTAGTTCTAGGTTCAGTGAAAGACCCTGTCTCAGAGGATAAGATAGGGAATAATAGATGGAGACACTAGACATCGAACTCTAGGTTCAACACAAATTTTCACACACAGACAAAGGTACTCCCAAATTTCCCACCTCCGCACAAGTGTGAGTTTCCACTCTCATTTGTTATGTAACAGTTCCATCTTCGAGAGAACATCCTTAAGCAGGAATGCAAAAATTTCAAAATCTTCAGGAATTCCCTTGAAACTGAACAGATATTCCCTGCCATAGTAAGGAATAAAAGCTGCGAAGATGACTCAGGCAAGTCAAGCTGCAAGGAAAGACTCTCAAACAAACCACAGTGTACAGAAGGCTAAGGGACCACACCAGCTTCCTGGCAGAAGCAGAACCTAGCTGAGATGCCTGGCAGTGGGAATTTTGACCAATATCACTTAGAAAGGACACTCTCCAACATGTTGAGCTTATTTCAAGCTGTGCAGTGTGCTCTAGGTTTACTAGCTTTTGTAAGCTGTCACCAATGTTGGCAAGGGTCTTGAGGATGCAGTTATCTTTGAGTCACTTCTGCTTCTGCAAGTAACTACTCACCCATATACCTGTAAGTAATTCTATAAAACTCATGGGTCACCAAGTTGGACTTTGGTAGTATCCACCGTTTTGATTGTCATAGGCTCCCTCTTTGGGGTGAGTAGATGTATATGTTGTGCCTCCCCAGGAAAAATTTTGTCATTCAACACTATTGTGGCTTATTTGTTCCTGAGCAATAAAGTCTCATCACTCCCTTCACACATGTGTAGCAGATATGCAGCTTGGTATTCATGCAGGTTCCCTAACAACCAAATCAGGGGCCACCCTGACTCTGTTGCTTCTCTGAGGATTTTGTGCTGCCTTGTCGGGCCTCAGTGGAAGAGGATGTATCTAGTCCTGCAGGAATTCTAGGTGCCACGCTGGGTTAGTACCCAGGTCTATTTCCTACTCCTTTGGAGATGAAGGTGAAGGGGGATGGGGAAGTGGTCACATGAGATGACCACTGAGAGCGGTTGCTACAACCAGGATGTAAAGTGAATAAATAAATTAATGGAAATTTCTCATCACTTAACTAGTATGTTCTATTTCATCAAATTTATGTAATATAAACTTTTGCTCAAGACGCCGTGGCCTGAAATGTTATTCACACATAGCAAATCTGCTTTACAGCATTTCTTTGTTAATTTAACATATGTTAATAGATTTTATTCAGTGTCAGACCCTACAAATGAGATATGATGAACAGTGACTCAAGACATTGCCCCTGATCTAGCCAAGGTAAATCAGAATGGATATGAAAAGAAAGTATCTTTGAAACCATAATCTCCCAGTCAAACTAACTGGTAAACCAGGGATAAGGAGAGGAACAGGCATATTGAGGAGCAAAATCAAATCCCTATAAAGCAAGAAACCATATTGTGTGAATAAAACTAAATGTTGTTGTAAGCATAAATTTTTTGCAACCCACTTTTGATGAGGGTTCCACCTCTCCTCTAGCCCACCACCCAGCAGAGGTAGTGGAAGAGAAAAGTTATTAGGATATGAGGGAAATGGAACTCTTCAGCAATAGTTCTTTGCAGGTGAGCTCAGTCTTTGGCAGCAGCTCAATCCCACAGCAAACAGCAAATACAACTCAGCAGCTACTGACCAGCCCTCTAAACTGGCAGATACCACAGATGAGCTGGCAGCTACAGTCCAGACCTTTCACCAGGCAGACACCAGGCATGAACCAGCAGCTCTAATTTAATCCTGAAGAAACTGCAAGGCTTTCAAACCAGCCTAAGGCAAGGAGTTGAAGTGACAAGCTGTTGTAGGAACCTCACGATCTTCTCTTAATGGTGGCATTACCACAAGTTGAGCCCAACAACACTATATAAGGCAAATCAGTACATGCATGTTGTTAGCAAAAAAATAGCAAGGCAGAGCAACCCAAACCAATGCTCAGTCCCTCACTGGCTGTAGGGTCATATTTTTACGCCTTTGTCATGGGTCCTTTCATGTGTTTATTATATCAAAACATCCTTTTACCTGTGTTTGCTTCAGGAAAATATTTTTGCCTTGTCTGTTTTAGCAAGACATTCTTTCACCTATGTGCCTGAGCAAAACATTACTTGACATAACTGACTTTCCAAAGAAGTTTCCACTTCTTATTGTAGAGTTGGAAAGTACCATGTTGCATTAAGAAGTGATAAGACTCTGACATTCCTGGCGTATGAGAAATGATTGAACATTATGCTCCAGATTCATTCTTTTCGTTACTGATGCAGATTGCTCTTCTTCCCTTTTTCTTTCTAACCATCTGGTTCTCTCCCCTTTTCTACTGTCTTTTCACTTTTTTCATTTCTTTTGTTTTATTTTTGAGACAGAGACTTGCTTTATAGTTTGGGGTGTCTTGGTGCCCACTGTTTTGTCCAGACTGGCCTTGTGACAATCCTGCTGTCACATCCTGAAGGCTAGGCTTCCTGTTTCTTCCTCATTTTTCCTATCCATTATTCTTTTTTGAGCCCGGAGATAAACATTATTTTCCAACTCCCTAAGTAAGCTAAGCACTAAATTCCATCTCCCTAGATGAAAGAATTTTCTATACATGGCCAAGGCACAATTGTAGTTTCAAAACAAGGAAGTTATTTCCTTTCATGGCTCAACTACTTCCATAGCTGTCACTGGCACTGAAATTACCACAACTATCCCATATATTCATCTCTAGTCAAGACTTCTAAACTGAAGGCATTATTATACAAGTGTTAACTTGTAAGAAAATTTGAGATATCTTTAATTTATTTAAACTTTTTCAAAATGAACCTTGATCTTATGTTTTACTTTGTACTTGACCAATTACTCCTTTCCTTTGCAAGGCAAGATGGAGACATTGAATGACATTTCCTTCCTTTAGCTGACATTTTGAACCTTAGCCTTCTTTAAGTCAACATCCAACAGAGGTGTGGAGGGTATTTTATAAAAGTTATTTGAAGTATATCTCTTTCTTTTATTTTCATCTAGGCTTCCTATTCCACCATTTATATAAAATGATAGATTTTTCTATACATGAAAAAGGAATAATTGTAGTTTCAGAATGAGGAAGTTATTCTTCCCTTTCATGGCAGGATACTATGCTCTTGCTCTTGATGAGGTAGCCTGTCTGAGACTTGATGCCCTGATGCTGGACCTGGAGAAGTTAGACTTTAGGATGTAGGTAGTACCCTATGTGCACCATTAAAAACTTGATGGCGCATCATGCTTATACATAAATAAGAAAAAATGAGTTTTGACACCAGTAATTGGAAATTTTTCTTATCAGAATTTTAAGTATGACCCTTAGTCTACAGAAGAGATAAAGTAGTGTCTACATTAAAATATTCATATAATCACTTGCTTAAAAGTTACCTCAAAGTTCACACAATAGTGCATTATAGCTCTTGTAGTGAGGAAAGAGATTCTTTTCTCGAGTGTTTTCAAGCATATTCTCACCCTTTTTGTACTCAATTTTCTCAACTCTTTTTATTTAAGGACCTTCCAAAGTGAAATAGACACTTTTTTTCTACTAAAAATACGTCAACAAATAAGTGTCTTGTTTTTAGAAAGCATCTTACATTACAGTGAACTATTATGATTTAATTTCATTGTTGAGAGCCGATTTTGCAAGATTAGTAGGCTTAGATACTTGAGATGAATACATTTGTTTATGAAACTAAATGAAGAGTCTCTTAATTCAAAGGAAACGAGATTATAAAAATATCTCACACTGTAATTTGACAGCATATATGTAATCAGTCTTGAAATGTTTATGTCGTCCTTATAACTGAGTAACCGGTTGGTTGTCCCTGAGCAGTCCTACAATAGCACTGGACTACTGATGATGCATGAGAACTTGAGTTTTCAAAGGCCCTTTTAATTCGACCTGGTAATTGTGTGGAACTAGAAATCTTGTCACAGGTTATACATCTCTTCCGAAGTTCTAAAAGTCAAAGTTAGGTTTTATAAATCAGACTTAGAATCAAACAATAATCTTGATAAATTCAGTCATTACTTATATGACCAAGTATAAGTTACTTAAGTTATGTATATTGAGGGTCTTTCTATTAATAAATGTATATTGTTAATCTCTTGTATAATTTATTTACATTTTGATGATACCTATCTTGCTAGATAGCAGTTATCAATGTGTGCATATGGGGTTATGTTTGTATGTCATTATGTATATGATAGCTATTATTAATGTGTATATGGGGTTATATGTGTCTGTTGCTTCGTATATGAAAGTATGGGCAAATTGTTTGTAGAGGAGCTTACTTGTACATGCACATGGAAAAGCTAGAGGGTAATGTGTGTCTTTTTCTATCACTTCATCCTAATTTTTGAGACAGTGTCTCTTAACCTAGAGTCCATTATTTTGGCTGGACTGGTCAACACACCTCCAATATGGGTAATGAGTCACAAAGCTGAAACCCTGGAGTTCTCTTTACAACTTTCAGGCCAATCAACTGCTCAGTCTCCTTTACTGGAAGCTGTTTAACATTCCTATAAAAAGCTAGATTATGGACTTGGAGAATCTTGCAAGTTTCTATGTACTTTTAATGTTTTGTTTACCTCCTTAGTCTCAAGAAGCTCCTCCTGCAGCCTAGAGGGAATGCTTTAATTTAAAAAAAAAAAAAA
>JADRCC010161141.1:0-11163 GCA_019843855.1 Hylomyscus alleni | reverse complement strand
CACACACACACACACACACACACACACACACACACACACACATGAGAAAGGGGGCGAGAGTGAGGAAGGGAGGCAGATCTAAATGGGATAGTTCAAGGACTCCTACAGAAATGGAGGCAGAGGCAGAAATACTGTAAGAGCCAGAAGATATAGAGGATAGCAGAAGGACTAGGATTTCTGAATCGACTGAGCAAGGCCCATTTGAACTCACAGAGACAGAAGCAACAAGCTCAGGGCCAATATGGGTCTGCACCAGGTCTTTTGTATATATATTACAGCTTTCAGCTTAGTAGTTTTAGGGGACTCCTGTGTGTTGGAAAGGAGTGGGTCTCTGATTCTTGTGACTTCTCTTGGGCTCTTTTAATTCTGTTGGTTTTCTTTGTCAAACTTCAAGATGATGGTTTTTTGTGGGTTTTTTTTTTTTTGAAATCTTATTATATTTTATTGTGTGTTTTGTTGTTATGTCTTAAAGGCTTGTTTGTTTCTAATGGATGAGAGAAGAGCTGTGGTAGAACTAGAAGAAGTAGAGGGAGTGGAATGAAAAACTCTAAGCAGGTATATTGTATGAGAAAATAATCTGTTTTCAGAGGATGGCTTTATCTGGCAACACTGGGAGGGGATCCCCTTGGTCCTGTGGAGGCTTGATAATCTAGGATAGGCGAACTCTAGGCCGCTGAGGCAGGAGTGGGTGGGCAGGTGGAGGAGCAACCTCATAGAGGCACAGGGAGAGAGGAGGGGATAGGTTACTTGTGGAAGGAAAACTGGGAAAGGGGATAACACTTGAAATGTAAACTAAATAAAATAACCAATACAAATGAAAAAAAAAAGAATCTGTTTTTAATAAAAGGGGAAAACGTACCTTATAAGTTAAAGCAAAACTGAAAGCAATAAAAATGATTTATAATTCCTTTGCCAGAAAAATAATAATGTAAAAATCAATTTATTCTTATTTCAAATTTAAATACACCAATTTCTGAGTAGTTGTGAGAAGTGCAACAACATATAATTATGGATGAACAGACCGTAGTTTCAAAATTACAAAATTCCATCATCTGGGCTGGTTTCAAAATCTTTGTTGAATTAGCTACCAATTTCTTTGTATTTTGTTTGACACAGGGTCTCTCTATGTAGTTAACTGTCCTGAAATGTAAACAAGCCTGGCCTCAAACTCACATCTGCCTGCCTCTTACCTTGGGTTCTGGGATTAAAGGCAGGTGCCACCACACCTGGACTTGTTACCAATTGTGAATAGTCATCCTATATTGAAAGAGGATAAGTGATATTTAAATATTAAATGACAGAATATATGTAGCACTTACCAATCAGTATTAAATGGTGTTACAAGAAGTTCTTTATCTATATACATACACATATCTATATATATCCATATATAGATATATGTATGTATATATATATTATATATGTATATACATAGTTATCTATATATATGTATATTGAATTGTACTGTTAACAAGAAGTAGCTTCTTACAGAGATCTTACGATGCATAAGAGTACCTTGGAGACACTCTGAACTACTGTCACGCTGGGGAGGTATGAAAGCTACATTTTCGGTTCACTTTGGTGTCGCTGTAGGTTATCAAGTGGTTTATGTAATTCCTCACTTCTGCCCCTGCCCTGAAACACCCCTTTTTCCACTTTCCACATCTACTTGACATCTCTGATTTTTTTCTTTGAATGCTTGTGGAAATTTTAATTTTTTTAATTAAAATTATAACAGAATTTTCTGTGTTTTCTTTTCTTTCTGAGGCTACAAGTAGCAACTGCTTTCTCTTAAACATGTGGACGTCTGTCATCACAGAGGCAGAATCTTCATCTCATACTGCCTTCACTGAGAAAATGTGGGAAGCTGCAACACGGTCCTTCAGAGGCCTCAGAAGCAGAATTTCCTGGAATATAACCCAGAATCCCATTGCTCCTTGAGGAAAGCACAATACTTGAGAACAACTATTAAGTTATTCTAAAAAAAAGACTTGAATATGTGGAGAATGCCTTTAAAAAAAAAAATCTGCGCCCTTCCAGGAATGATTTCACTTCATTTATTTATTTTTTTTTAGTAATCATTTTAATCATTTGCATTTCAAATGATATCACCTTTCCCGGTTACCCCGACACAAACCTCCAATCTCATCCCCCTCCCCTTTGTCTCTATGAGGGTGCTCCCCCACCCACAAACCCACTCTCACCTCACCCCTCCAGCATCACCCTCCACTGAGGAATCAAGCCTCTACAGGACCAAGGGCCTCCTCTCCCTTTGATGCCCAACAACTGATGGACATTGATGGACATTGTAGCCATCCTCTGGTACACATGTGTCTGGAGCCATGGATCCCTCTCTGTATACTCTATGGTTGGTGGTTTAGTCTCTGGGAGCAATGGGAGTTGCAAATCCCTTCAGTTCCTTCAGTCCTTGCCCTGACTCCTCTATTGGAGTTTCTGTGCTCAGTCAGATGATTGGTTGTATCACCATCTGTATTGGTCAGGCTCTGGCAGACCCTCTCAGGGAACAGTCATACCAGACTCCTGCCAGCAAGTGTTTCTTGGCATCAGTAATAGTATCGGGGTTTGATATCTGGAGATGGGATGGATCCCTAGGTGAGGCAGTCTCTGGATAGCCTTTCCTTCAGTCTCTGTTCCATTTTTTTGTCACTGTCTTTCCTTTGGATGGGAACATTTCTGGGTTAAAAGTTTTGAGATGGGTGGGTGGCCCCATTCCTCAACTCGGGGCCATGTCTATCTACTGAAGGTGTTCTCTAAAGATTCTGTCTCCATTTTGTTGCATATTTAGGCCAAAGTCATCCCCATTGGGTCCTGGGAGCCTCTTGCTTCCCTGGTGTTTGGGACTTTCTAGTGGCTAGTTGTCCATCTCCCATTGCTGCATATTTCTAGCAGATTTACAGACCCTCTGTACTTATCTCCTGTTCCTCCCAATACCTGAGAAGTTTAACTCCAGAGGACCAGATAACCCTATTAAAATGGGGTACAGAGCTAAACAAAGAATTCTCAACTGAGAAATATCCAATAGCTGAGAAATACTTAAAGAAATGATCAAAATCCTGAGTCACCAGGGAAATACAAATCAAAAGGAACCTGAGATTCTACCTCACACCAATCAGAATGGCTAAGATCAAAACTGCAGGTGACAGCAGGTGCTGGTGAGGATGTGGAGATAGAGGACCACTCCTCCATTGTTGGTGGGACTGCAAGCTGGTACAACCACTTTGGAAATCAATCTGATGGTTCTTGAGAAAACTGGAAGTAGTTCTACCTGAAGACCCAGCTATACCACTCCTGTGCATGCACTCAAAAGATGCTCCAACATATAACAAGGACACATACACCACTATGTTCACAGCAACCTTATTTATAATAACCTGAAGCTGGAAATAACCCAGATGTCCCTCAGTGGAAGAATGGATACAGAAAACGTGGTACATTTACACAGTGGAGTGCTATTCAGCTACTAAAAATAAGGACTTCATGAAATCGCAGGCAATAGATGGAACTTGAAAATATCATCTTAGTGAGGTAACTCAGAAACAAAAGACCACATATGGTATGCACTCACTGAGAAGTGGATGTTATCCCAAAAGCTCAGAAAACCCACAATGCAACCCACAAACCCTATAGAGCTCAAGAAGAAGGAAAACTAAAGTGTGGATGCTTCAATCCTATGTAGAAGGGGTAACAAAATAATCCCAGGAGGTAGAGTGAAGGAGGGACCTGGGAAGGAAAGAGGGAAAGGGGGGGCACAGAATAAAGTATTGGAAGGGATAGGAGAGCATATCTTATAAATGGAAAAGTATTTGGCAAAACTAGGAAAATAATGGAGGCAAGTCTTAAAGTGATTTTAATAGTGACAAAAAAAAGTATTACACACATCTATATTTTTCTGCATCCCTTTGCATTTTCATCTACCACAGCAGATCCCAGTGCAGTTTTTAGCTGTATTTACTCCTGCAGTTATATTTATATTTTTAAAGATTTCTGTATCTTCTATACCAAAGAATAGATATTCCACAAGAGTAACAGCATACTCATTCTCAAATAATTTGAACAGTAGATATTTAAAACTTGTTCAAGCCTAGAAGTTTGAAATACACAAAGTACAATCCACAAGAAACTCTAGAAAAAGGAAGACCAAAATGTGGACATTTCATTCCTTCTTAAAAGGGGGAACAAAATATCTATGCAAGGAGTTGCAGAGACTAACTATGGAGCAGAGACTGAAAGAAGGGCACTCCAGCCTGGTATAGCTGTCTCCTGAGAGGCTCTGACAATACCTGACTAATACAGAAGTAGAGGCTCATAGCCATCTATTGAAGTGAGTACAGGATCCCCAATGAAGAAGTTAGAGAAAGAACCAATGGAGTTGAAGGGTTTGCAGCCTCTTGGGACGAACAACAATATGGACTGACCAATGCCCTCAGAGCTCCCAGGGATTCAACCACCAACCAAGGACTATACATGGTAGGACTGATTGTTCTGGCAGCATGTGTATAGTAGAGGATTGCAAAGTCAGTCATCAATGGGAGGAGAGGCCCTTGGCCCTGTGAAGGTTCTGTGCCCCAGTGTAGGGGAATGACAGGGCTGATAAGTGGGAGAAGGTGGGGTGGCAGGCATGGGGAGGGGGGAGGCAACAGGGGTTTGTTCTGGTTGTTTTTATTTGTTCATTAAAAAAATGAATAAATAAATAAATTAAAAAAATAAAATAAAAATATTTAAATATAAGCATTTTGAAGGTAAAAAAAAAAACAACTTGTTCAAACCTTTAGTAATTTCAGTTTGTTTCCAACGTTGGTCTTGGCTTTGGACAGCAAGGCCTCCTTGGCATGATGAAGTTAATTTGCTACTGGCTCTGTTCTCATCTTGACGACACCACTATACTGAACAGTTTTCACTTTTCAAAAGCAGTTTGAGGTTCACAAACTGTGCCTAGTGGATGATTTAAGTTTTTCCACCTTCAGAAAAATGATCGAAAGATCTAGAAATTTTCAAAGATAAAATAGTACAGTGAACTGACCATCTACCAACCACAAATTTCCCACAGAGCTTTAGGGGCCTTGCTTCATGTTGAGTGGAACCAGGTAGAATTTGCCTTGGTCTGCTCAAGCAGCCATCAAAACATATTGTATACTTTGTGGCTTAATCTGACCCTGATTTTCTCCCAAAGACCACATTTCTAAACACCACTATAATGGGGGAGGGGACAGGACAGGGCTCCCACATAGGAATATTTTTTTCTTTTTAGCATCTAATTTAACTTTTTTTAAAATTAGATATTTTCTTTATTTACATGTCATACGATATCTCCTTTCCCAGTTTCCCCTCCAAACAAAAGACAACAGCAAGAGCACATAGGAATTTGCATGGAGGACACCACTCAGTGCATTACCATGGCATCTTGCTAGTTTGTTTCCAACATTGGTCTTAGCTTTGGACAGCAAGGCATCCTTGGCATGATGAAGTTAACTTGCTACTGGCTCTGTCCTCATCTTGGTGACACCACTATACTGAACAGTTTTCACTTTTCAAAAGAAGTTTGAGGTTCACAAATTTGGGCATATTGTACAAATAGCTCCTTCTCACCCATATACCATAACTCAGATTGTTAGCACTTCATGTAAGAGTGGCACAGTCACTGTAAGTAACTCACCTGTGTTGAAATACTATTCTTTAAAAATCAGAGTTTATATTAGGGTTAACTCTTGGTGTGCATCTTGCCATATTTGACTAATACATCATAGTATGTGTCTCCATCATCCTAGTACCCTAAAATCATCTTCGCTATGTTTGTTCACCCCTCCCCCATACAATCTTGGCAAATACTAATCTTTTTACTTTCCATATATTTTTTGCCTTTTTCAGAATGTCATGTAGTTAATTTCATAGTACATAAATTTTCAGATTGTCTTTTGCCACTTAAATTTAAACAAAAGTTAAGTTTTCTGTCATTGGTAGCTTCATTGCTTTTGTGACCTGAATACAGTGCCATCTTCAGCTGTCTAGAGTCCTATATTGACCTTTTGAGTCTTGGCATCTTGTAATTGTGATCTTATTGTTATATAAACCTGATTAGATAATTAAGCCTTAAGAGTCATGCTTTACTGGGTTATAGGCATTAGATGAATGATTGTGGGAGTGTGTAAAGAGTTGCATTTGAGCGAGATGTTGCTGCTAGCTGGGAGAAAATAGCAAGAACCCGCCGGGACATAGTGTTGTGGCTGGACGTTACCGACACTAGAATGTGTCCTGGTGGGAAAGAGAGTTTGCAGGGTGTATTCATTTTTTAAATATTCCTGCAACAAACAACTACGGTTCTTGTAAGTTTCCCATTCGTGCTTAACCCCACATATTCTTTTGGCCCTTCTTTTTGTGATACTCCATCCCTCCTTGAGCTGGTATAGAGATTGCCAAGCAGGTGATTAGCTATAGTCCTAGAGAAATTCTCTGCTCTTTGTAAAACTGAAGCCTATTGTAGTCTGTAAACTAGAATCTTAGTCCTAACAATATAATTCTGTAGTAGGTAATGGATATACTATACGAAAATGGGAGCTAGAAGATAGTTCAGCAGTTAAGACTTGCTGTTTAGTGCTTAGTGGACTAGAGTGCAGTTTGCTTGGAGGAAGAGAGTTCAGTACCCAGAACTCAAATTGGGCAGCTCCCTCCTGCTTTGACTACAGCCTCAAGGGATCTAATGTCCCCTTCTAGCCTCTGAACCCGTACAACAAACATACACATAAAAATAAAAATTAAATGTTTTTAAAAGTCATACATGCAGACACATATCAGAACAAATATATAAAAATAGAAAAATAGTAACACAGTCTTAATTTTCTGGTCTTAGTTATAGGGTTAATTAAAACTTACCTATTAGCATTTGTTCATTTTTGAGCAATTATTCACATGCACAGAGTATCACTCTCCCTCATGCCTTTTCCTATTCTCTCCCACTTGGAGTTAAATAAGTGAAGAATCCTGCTAGTAGTTTCCTGGGTGCTCAAAATCTAGCAAGTTAGGGAGAACAAGAGAACCAAGGTTTGCCTGGCATTATGAACATCTTACTTATACTGTTGTTCAGCTCTTTTGTCTCATCTGTGACTGAGGTGTTTTTCTCTCAGAGAAAAATGCACTGGGATCTTCCTTGGTTTCTCCCTAGTGGTGCAAATTACATACCTGCATTTTGTTTTTAAGTCCATGCAGAATCTCTAAAAAGATATGGGGATTCATCTGTGACTTGTCTAGGTCCTGTGAAAATATGAAAAGGTCTCTCTCTGTATTGGAAAACTTTACAAGCGTACCAAGTTCCACTGTTCTTTTACTGCAGCAGGTGTGAATGAAAGGATAGGGGAACAAGCTTAACTAACAGAGATGTGTCACGAAAACGAGACAGTTGTAACCTTTGGCAACCACAGCACTCTCTTTGAATGTTCTTTGATGAGAATGCAGACAGTGCCAGGGTTATGAATGTATGTCAGAATCATGTTCAACTGCATTAACAATGGTGTGTTGTCGATCCATCTCTGAGAACAGTTTGGTGGTTGTTTCCATTCCGACAGAGTTGTTAAATCTCTCTTGTTTCGCTGTAAGGGAATGGCTAAATTCAGTGTTATAACGGCACCGATGATTTAGTTTAACATGAAATAAATAGAAATGGATTTAATCCCACCTTGATTTTTGTCACCGTTATAGCGGTAATCTCTTTTGCTTCTGATTTTGGGCAAGATCTGAGACAGAAAGGCTTGGCATGCAGGGCTGAAGAAATATCCTGCTGTCTGTCCCTGGGGAGAAAAGAAATCTGTCCTCATTTTGAAATAGCTCTTGGCTAGAGCTCAGAAACACTCAATGGGCAGCTTTAGAAATTGTAGCACTTTTGCTGACAAAAAGAAACAAATCACTGTATGTCTGTGTACTGTTAAAAGGAGCAGGGGAGCTTAAGGATCAGACAGAGAAAGCATTCTAGAAGAAATGTGCATTTGTCTGTGAAACATAATTTTAAAATTTAGGAAATTATCTGATTTTAATTACCTGGTCCTGTATTCAGATTATATGTTTTAATTCTGCATGAAAGAGCACACAAGAATTACGTTAATTAATACATTAAAAAGCATCTGAATCACAGTTGTAGTTTTTTTTAATATCTTCAGTCTTCTAAAATGCCTTTGCCTGAAGTGGATTTTGCAGAAGTGAGCTGAAGTTCATACCATCTGAAGTCTGTCAGTTGTACCCTCCTTGCACTTGAAGGTCTGTTCTTAGATTTCCTTCACCTTTATGTTGCAGGCAATAGAAACTGAAAAACCTAAAATCAGTTTTGAACTTGAGATTCCTTTCTATTTAAAAGTTATTTCAACGAGGAGGAAAAAAAAATCAGCCACAATTCTGTTGTCCTTTAGAAATGGAGAAAACTGACTTGGAAATATGACATTTCAACAATATACTTAGATAAAGCCCTGAAAATTAGTTTATTCTTACACAGTTTGGGAGTTATGAAATAAAAACAAGTTTTAAAGAAGATAGGAAAATACTACTTTGAAGATTCCTTGTGGTATTAATCTGAAACCAAGTATGGTATCAAAATGTACGTTCAGACAGGAGGCTTCCTATCTAGCTTAGATTTAATTTTAAAAATGACATTCCTTTGATATCAGAGTTATTTTCAGCAAGTGCTTTGAAGGAATATAGACTTTGGAAGTAAACACAGCCACACTTAACAACAAATGAACAGGCTGAGCATCTGAAGCCCTGGGGAGATACTGTTAATGTCTTCTTTGAGAGTGTGTAAGGAGAGTTGAGGTGAAATGTGTAAAAAAAAAAAACTAACAGTCTTTTCATGGAATCCTTATTCATTAGAGAGCTGTCCCTTCTCCCGTCTTCAGAGGTACAGAAGAATAAAGATGCAAGAATGCATTAAATAATAAGTTATCTCTTTCCTCCTTTATTGACTTATATCAGAACTGAGAGGAGAAAGTTAAATGTGGAACACTTGGCAGAGAACTAAACGATTGTAAATTAATAATCTCAAGAAAAAGAAAATAAATAAGATATAAGTAACGTATGGATGACTTTATTTTAGTGTGAATAAATATGTCAAAGAACTGCTAGACATCTTGGCACTTCTGAGCACAAACATATGTGACTTTAATCCTTAAATTTGTTTTCTAAGGACCAGAAATGCAGGCCTTTATGTAAAACTTGGTCTTGTGCACTGCTCACCTTATTCTTTTTATGCAATTAAAGTGAGTGTATCCTTAAAAATAAAAGAAACAAACCGCATTTGGAGTTTATAGGCTAAAAGAATAACTTTATTTTTAAATTGATCTTAAGTATAATTATATCTTAATTGAAAACCATAAATATAAACAAAATGTGATGAAAGTAATGTATTACATTAGAAGTAACATCTTTTGTGACTAACTTGATTACAGTTTATATAGCACTTATGGAACAATGTCTCTGTTGGTGAGTATTTACTTTCTATTTATTCTTTTATAATTTTTACCATATTGGAGAACAGTACATGTACCATCATGTCCATGTGAAAATCAAAGGGCAACTTATGAGAAAATATTCTTTCATTTTACGATGTGGTTTCTAGGGATCAAACCTGGGTCTGAGTTTGAGCTTAACCAGAAAAACCTTTATCCACTAAACCACCTAGCCAGTCTATTGTTTACCAGCTTAATGACAGGATCTTGGGAAAGAAAAATTTTCAATGAAGGGGTTTAAATTCCAGTGCAGTGAATGCTCAAAAGAAAATAAAAGAGAATGACATGAGAGAGGAATAGGGCTAGAATTCAATGTCCAGGAAAGCTATCTTGGAGAAGGTAACAACTAAGATCTTCGAAGTAAAAATAACTCAACTACATGAAAAATCTAGAGCAAGAGAGCTCCAGGCAGAGAAAAGAAAGGAAATATGGCCCAGAGAATAGTAAGAATAAAGCCCATGAGGTCATAAGAATCGTACTGTATTCCGGAAAAGGAATAAAATCTATTATTTTTTACTGGACCATTGGTAGGAAATTAAGTTAAACGGATGAGTAGGCTTGGCAGAACTACTTAAAGAGGTCAAGAAGTACAAGAATTCATTAAAGGGAAGCAGGTGCGGAGGGTTTTAAGCAGGAAGATGTAATACTGTGGGTTCAGTTTGATGCTATGTGGAGAACAGGTCAAAGGGGCAAGAGAGAAGACAAGAGTATAATTTAATATGCTGTGATGGTAGCCTAAAAGATAGGTGACTGTAACTTGGGTAAATTCTGATAGGTATTGAGACTTTTGCATCATTGTTACACAACACTTGACACTGACAATTTCAGGAATTAATGACTGATTTTGTTCATAATTCAAAAACTTTAGTTCATAGATGGTGGCCCCCATGTGCTTGAGGAAAAAAAAAAACATGGCACCAGGAACCCGTGGAAAAAACAGGGTCTCCACTTCTTGTAGGACAGGAAAGAGAGTGAGAAAGAGTTGAAGAGTATGTGAAATTGTCACAGACACATCCAACTGACCTGCTTTGTCCACAAGATGTCACTTTCTAAGGTTTCTAGGACATCACAGAATAAAACCACAAATAAAATCATGACTTCAACATATAAGACAATAGAGAACTGTAGTGTGTATAGCTGTTAAAAATATTTTTTTCATTCTGTAGGCTGCCTCTTAACTCAAATGATGATGACATTTCCCTTGTAGAAATTATTAACGTCACAAGATACCATTTATCAATAACCCTGAGTTATCAGGGTTTAGATCAGAAAGTTCTTTCCTATGCCAATAAGTTTAAAGATATTTCCTACTCCTTCTTCTACCAGATTTGAGATATCAGATTCATGTTGAGGTCTTTGCTCCATTTGTAATTGAGTTTAGTGTATATTGAAAAGTAAAGATCCAGGTTCATCTACATGTAGCTTGACCAGCATCATTAGTTAGGCACTATTTATCTTTTCTTTAGTGTATATTTTGACATATTTGTAAACAATCATGTGAATACATATGTGGATCCTTAATTCTATTCCATTAATCATTGAATCTCTTTTTTCATACCAATACTGTGCTGCTTTTTCAATAATAGCTCTTCAATATAACTTGAAATCTGGTGTACCTCCAGCACATTTCTATTGTCGTTCAAGATGGTTAGACTAAGCT
>JADRCC010161140.1:0-13600 GCA_019843855.1 Hylomyscus alleni | reverse complement strand
CTCTGTCTCTCTCTCTCTGTGTCTCTCTGTCTCTGTCTCTCTCTCTCCCCCACCCCACACACATGGGGAGGAGGATGTGAATCCAGCCATTAAAAAAAAAAAAGTCTATGGACCCTCCTGCCCAAACCTCTGTCTGCAGTCCCAGGTTCATTGTCATTGATGGGGATTAACAGCAACCGGAGGCCTCTGCACAACCAGTACCCTGGTGAGAGATCCTGGCATCAGAAAGTTTGCTAACAAAACACTCACAGGTAATGTCTTTGCAGGATGCCTTGAAAGGAGACAGGCTGTCGCAAGGTATTATGGCCTAGGCAGAAGCTAGATGCTAGTATTGCAGCCCCTAAGTTAGTCTCTCATGTCTCCAGATGGCAACTTTATATATAGATAGAGGCTGAGTTCTCATCCTGTGTGAAAAATGGGCTCAGACACTTCACAGCTGTCCTTAACCCATCCTGCATTTCTCTGTGTGGTTCACAGCCAGGAGAACCATGGGAGATGACTCAACCACAGGACTTAGGCCAGACTGAGAATGCCATGGACAGGAACATACCCACTTTTACAAGGTAACCATTCCAAGACCTAAAACATTGCTCAAGGACACTCAGCAGGTGATCTCTATGAGCCCCAGGGACTAAGAAAGAGGCCTCCTAGTTTGTCTTTGCCATCTCTGAGCCTGAGACTTCTGGATGCACTATGCCACCTACTAAGATAAGTGCAGTGAATGGCATTGTGGATCCAGCTCAGAGTTAAGAGATCAAGGAGAAGTAGATTGTCCTCTAAGCTCTGCGGCTACCTGTCCGCCATGGCTGCCTTAGGACAAATGTGTAATCCACGACCCTCAGACTTAAGACGTTTTTGAGGTACAAGAATGGGAAGTCAGGCCTGGAGAAGTAGCTTAGCAGTGAAGAACACTGACTGCTCTGCCAGAGGACCAGGCCTCAATTCCTAGCATCCACATGACAGCTCATATGTCTGTAATCCCATTTCCAGGGGTTCGGACACTCTCACACAGACTTACATGGGGGTACAACACCAATGCACATAAAATAAAAATAAATAAAATCATTTTTAAAATTATAAAGAAAGAGAATGGGAATTCCATACGAGCATCAGAGCCCACATCTGGCTGTGGGTGGGGTCATTCTGCCCCTGGAAGGCAGGCAGTGGGAGGGGCTTCTGGTGATGGTCTGTGTGCTGGGTTCAAGGTAAGGGCGTTCACATGAGTTGGTCTTTCAGTGTTCTCTATGGAGGGATTTGAATGTGACTTCAGGCTCAGACACATGAGAAGGAGGCACATAATGACCCACCAATAAGAAATGTGCCTGGACATCCCCTGGTCGCCACAGGAGAAAGTGGCTCAGGGTGTAGTGTGAGGAGGCCCAGGGCATCTCACTGTCTCGGACAAATAGACACAAGGACCTAGCCCAGCCTTACACGGTACATTTCTTACCTTGGGGACCAACTTGGCAGTACTTGCTAGACCCAGATCCTTGCCTATGCAGGGCCATCCCCGAGGACACTGTTCTTCTGACCCTTCACCTCATCTCACCTCACACAGAAGCAGGAAGTGAATATAGCCCAGATCCTGTCCAGCAAGGTTGTGTGGGCATCCCCAGATGAGCTCCATGGCCCTCACCAACTGCCATCCCCCAGGGGCAAGACCCATGTGTTGTGTTTATAAAAAGATAAAGAGAGAAGGGATATGTTTGGTGGAGGTGTAGTCAGGTATGGGGGAGGGTGTGCCTCAGTGGGCCCATGCTGAGGCATCCCTTCCCCCTGAGGGACCAGCCACATGACGGTATAGTATAGAATAGAGTTTATTCAGGGCTTGGGGAGGGGAGTTAAGAGGGTCATAGAGGCAGAGAAAGGGAGAGAGAGAGAGAGAGAGAGAGAGAGAGAGAGAGAGAGAGAGAGAGAGAGAGAGAGAGAGAGAGAGAGAAGAAGAAGAAGAATAGAGGAGTAGAGACCGGCCATACGCACGTGTGTGGAGAGAGTTGGGGGAAGGGAGTGGGGAAAGGGCTGAGGGGCCAGAGTGGGAGCAAGAAGGCCAGAGAAAGAGAGAGCAGAGCGGGCAAGCAGCCCCTTTTATAGTGAGTCAGGCATATCTGGCCATTGCCAGGTCGGAACTTAGACAAAATGCTAACACCATGTCTTGGGCCAGATGGTGCCAACACCATGTTTGTGATGGACACTGACCATTGTGGAACTTATTCATTCAGGATCTTGGGTGTCCTGCATTCAACAATTACATGAGCATGGTCCCTGTCACAGCACTCCTGCCTGGAAGCTCCTTGTTGGTATCTAGGGTTTGAAGAGTGACCTCTGTCCTCTCACATAAGTCCTTCATGGTGCCGCAGCTTCACCTTACCCCATGTCTCTTTTGCTGGCTTCTGTCTCAGTGAGCCCACCCTAAAGATTTCTACTCTCTTCCTGGAGACAATATTAGCCCCAGATTGTGCTCAGCTCTGCCAGGCCTCCAGACTACTTTGGTGGATACTACAGAGCTTATCTGAGAACAAGTCCATGGTGTCCCAGGGTGATGGTGAGAATTTCTATGACATTCCAAGAATCATGAATTTCATGACAGAGGCAATGCTCACCAAGCAGAAAAGTATTGACATGCGTACATGTGTGTATACACAGACATCCATGCTTACCCTCACATGCAAGCACACTTACAGGTGAAGAGCATCGGCACACAGGTTCACAAACATACTGCACACATATGCACATGTACACTTGTTCATGATGTATGCAACTGTAAGCTTGTGTACATGCACATACACACATGCACACATGTACACCACTGGATCTGAGCAGCAGCAGCTAAGTGACAGAAAGTGGCTGGAGCTCCAGGTTTCATTATGGAGCACATTGGGCCTTCCACTGAGACCCCTGAAGTGGCCCTGGCCTACCTTGGCCTTTCTGTCATCTAAGGAGGACTAAGGCCTGCAATCTGGAAACTAGGTGCTCAGATCTCCTTGCTAACTCCCTTCTGCATGTGTGATTAATTCTCTGACCTTTAGAGTCGTAATCCTTTTAGTCTTGCTGGATGAACAGCCTGGCTTCCAGTCCAACACTGAAGTTGGGGCTGAGAAGATAGGGAATCTCTGGTACACAGGGCCTCCATGGACATGTGGGAAGGGCAGAGGGTACCCTGAGGGGTGTCCTCCCCATGGCTCAGCCTTGATTGCCCCTGGATTCCTGACCTTTGTACCCCATGGCACCTCATAAGAGCCTGCAGCCTCTTGCAAAGAGAGTTGGACTATAGCTTAAAGTTGACAGTAAGGTTGCCATAAAGACTGACCCTCCTCCAAGTACAGACTCAGCTTCCACCACCACTCCACAGAATGGCCTAAACACCAAGCTTCCTCAGGAACTAACATCCACATATAGTCACGAGGCAATAATCAGCCACTCAAGTTAGCAGTCAAAGTCCATGGGCAGAAGTGCAGGCCTCATGCCCCATGGTAGCTCAGCTTTAGCGTGTTGGTCTCCAGAGTCCTGTGAAGGCATGATCTCTTCCCAGAAGAACACGTACACCCTGCCTAGCCTTCACCTGTTGAGACTACAGGGCTTGGCCCTTGGCTATCTCTCCAGGCCAATGAGATGCCACATCTAAAGTGTCCCAGGTTTACCCACTAAGACACCTCAGTCCAGAAGCCAAGCTAAATAGTGTCCCAGTCTTGGCTTGCACCCTGATTTTACATAAGGGCTGACAGCATCCTCCCCTGAACTCAACGTTCTTCCAAACATGTTGGCTCCTGTGGATGGGGCAGGGGTGGAGGGACTTCCTCCTCAGAACAGTATATATACAGTCTGTTGGAGCCTCTGTGCACCCACGTTGTGAGTGCTCATCCCAAGAAGACACAGCAGGAGAATGAAGCTTCTACTGCTGCTGAGTGTGGGGCTGGGCCTGACCTGGACCCTGGAGGACTTCCACCCTGAGCAGGTGATGCTCTGGGGTCTCTGGATAAGCCAGGGAGTTACCCCATGGCTCCAGTTATTTTTCCAGGTTTCTATCACCTCACAGAGTCTTGATGGCAACTCACAGCAATGGGGACCAAAGGAGTGGCACTCTACTTGAGGCCAGGGACTCAGAGACCCTTTGTCAGGTCCCCTAGAATGTGAGCCTCTTTGATGTCCCAGTACAGCTAGCCGGGCCCAGGAGAAGCCTAAATCTAGGGACCCAATACGATAGACAGGTAAAGCAGGCCCTCTACTATGCACAGTCCCTGCACAGAGACTCTAGGCTCTCATATGATAGAGGACGTTCTGGAGAACAGAGAGCCACCACATTCTAACAGTATTCTCCATGGCCGATGGGTATACTGTTCTGGCCTGTATGGTTGGGGTAGCCATGGTGCGGAGTCAGTAGTCCAAAAGGTCACTTCTCAGCAAACAGTAAGAGATGAGTTGAGGCCTGCACTCTACTCCTCTGCAGGACATGCCTGGCTGCTCCTGCTGCAATCCACTGGGATCCACAGGGAGATGGCTCTCCAGGCTCAGTGGCCAGGATAAAACCTTACTCTGCCTGCAGGTGGTAGGATCTTGGCACACTCTCAGCCTGGCTTCCAATAACCCGTCTGTCATTGAGGAAGGAGGTCCCTATCTGTGCTTTATGACTGACATTGCCCTCCTGGACAATGGCAACCTGAATGTCACCTACTTCCACAGGTATTTTGGCCTGCCAAGACCTCTGAGGAGGTTCTGTGGGGTCACATTCTCCTTCCCACCTCCCAGATCCCCAGCTACTCAGAGCTCAGACTCTGAAACCACCTTGAAGATACAGATCCTGTGGGCTGCTCCCTAGAGGCGGGCAAGCCTCTGGAACTCCATCCCAGAGTTCCCTATAGGACCCAGCTCCCATGAGCATGGCTCAGAAAGCCCATTTTCCTCTTAGGGAAGATGGAAAGTGTGTGAAGAAATACTACATCGCAGAGAAGACTGACATACCTGGAAGGTACACCTTTGAGTGTGAGTGAAAGAACCTGCTGCTTCCTCTCTGGGTGGCATGGTGGCTCAGGAGGTTGTCACAGCTTCTGCAGTGCAGATGTGACTGAGCAGAAAGAACAGGGATGGAAACCCCGCAGAGCTCGCAGCTATATCTTTAGAAATTCAAAATTCAAAAACTGTAGCTCCAAACTCTGCTCCCTTGGGTTCCCAGGGCGACCCACAATTCTCCTGAAACCCAGCATAGAGCTGATCCATTGTCAAATATCAGGCAGTGACAGGGAGGCTGGCAGGGGGAAGGGATCCAGGAGCCTCACCCAGCTGAGGCTTTGGAGTACTGTGTAAGGGTTTCCCTTCGGAACAGATGTTGCTCAGGCAGTGTAGGTGGGTAAGGGGCAGGAGTCCAGATAACAGGAGAAGACAGAGTTTGGAGACCTTTGAGCCCTTCCTCTTTGCTGAATATGCCCTCCCTTCTTGCTGGCTCAGAAAAAGACCCAGCTCAAGAGACTAGAGGAGAGAGGGTTGGGAAGCAGAGCGACAGGCTGATAGAGAGAAGCAGAGGCAGGAAACAGAGCAGCTGCCTGGTGGGCTTTGCATTCCTGGATCTGCTGGCTACTGTGCGCTGAACATGTGGAGGTAGAGTCAGGCTGTGCCAGCTGGAGCAGTGCAGGGTATCAGGACATGCATGGGCCCAGCAGACTTTGTGACCATTTGGTTGCTTGTCACAGACCAAGGCAAAAACGATCTGACTTTCGTGGATGTTACTAAGGACTTCATCATCATGGACTTGGAAAACCGGAGTGGAAGGGGCATCATTATCGTGACTGAGCTCCATGGTGGGTACCGTTCCACCCACAGCCTGAAGACTGCAGGAAATGTGGGGATCTCGAGCTGGAGAGGAGGGTGGGGATGGCGGGGAGACTTGGGGACTGGAGCTGCTGTCTCTACTCTAAATATCCTCCCTACTGATCTCTTTGTTCCACTGTGCATTCAATTTGTCATCTGTAGGCAGGAGTCTGTCCACAGACGAGCTTGAATATGACTACTATTACCTTCACACATGCAGCAGGGGCATCCCACCAGAGAACATCGTGGAGCTTTCCTTGTCTCGTAAGCTTCCCACCCTACAGCTCCTTCTCCATGGGGATGTACTTTTCCTAGGAGCATCTGCAAAGTATAGCTCCCCAGTATAATAGCCAGGGCTTTTAAACAGTGCTGCACCCAGGGCCCAACCTGAATGAGAATATTGGGGGGAGGCCAGGAAGACTCATGCTCTCTCCAGTGGGTGTGCATGCACATGTATCTCTGTTCAGATCTTGTGTGCACCAAATCTGTACTCCTGGCCACTCCTCTGTCAGCCATGCTCACCCATGGTGCTTTCCTCAGAACTCCTGCTCTGCGCAAACCCTTGCATGGCTCTGCAGACCAAAGCAGCACTCCCCTTCCTAGGGTCCTCCTGGGTCCAGGCTCTCCCCTCAGTTCTGTCTCCTGGCTTTCCAGACTGTCTCTCCACACCCTCGAGAAAGCAGGGTGACCACCATAGCAGATTCCCTAGGTCCCTTAAAACCCTCATCCTAAGAACCACACTCTGAGATGGGGACAAGGGCTCAGGGGTTGGTGGATCTACAGAGTTATGGCCATGGTGGCAAACTTGATTGACCTCATTGCTTTCCTGGGTGTGGAAGGCCTAGGAGATAAGAACAGCAGGGTGATAGCAGTAAGGAGTCTGGGACCTAGGAGGAAGAAACAGAGGAAAACTCCAGGGTACTGATGTGGAAGCATGAGCTCCCCTAGACTGTACGAGTTCATGGAACTGGTTGGATCAGTTACAGAGCATCTATCTACCTTCCCCAGGTCGATGTGACACAGACTAGCCAGCATTTCCAAGACCCACATCTCTTGAAGCTTCTGCCTTCCAACTCTGACCCACCCTTCTCCACGTAGTAAATAAACTCAGCATCTGCTCAAGGCCTCCAGTGCTTTCTTGGCTGTACCCAAAGGCCACAGGTCTCCTCTGCTCAGAGGAAGTTGTCCCAGGGATGGGCAGTACTCATTTAGCTTCTAACGGGAGTGGGGGTCACAGAAGAGAGGTGTTCCTCTGTAGAAATCTAATGTCCAGGGCAGCAGCTGGGCTTTGAGGGGCCACAGAGACTTCGGGATTCCTGAGGTTGAGCTTTCCAGGACAAATCTGGAGAGGAGCCATCGGTGTATATCTAAGCAGGCAAACTTGAATGGCTTAAGGGGGCTGGGAGAGGTGTCATTGCTACCTCACTATGGTCCTTGACCAGCCTCCCCTCCCAGAACCCGGTCCAGCTATTATGGGATCAGCCAAGGCCAGGTCAACTACAGGAAGGGATGTTCTGTCCTCTAGGACACAAGGGACACATCATGAGGTCTCTCAAAGCCCAAGTTGTTTTGGCTAAGAATTGAGGGTAAGACATCACTAGGGGAGTTGTGCATACACAAAAAGATATGCAGGTTAGGCCAGGCCCTCCCTGTATGGGCTTCTGACCTTTCCTGATGAGTGAGCATATGTCAACATAACTATGAAATTAAGGAGTGGACAAGCACCTGGCTAATGTCAGCTGACTCAACCAGTGGGAAGCTGGACCTCTTGTTACCCACGACCAGCATTCCTGCACCAAAGCCAAAGACAGAGCCTGCCCCTGTGTGCAGCTCTCTGGAGTGTCCCTGAACCAGGTCCCTGCAGAACAAAAGAGGTCAGAGCCTGGGGAAAGGGCCAGAGAAGCTGACAGTGCAGAGGAAGGTGTCTTTTGGCATGAGCTGGATGGAGAGCTGCTGGGTCCTGCTGCTCTTGGCCCCAGGTGCCATGACACTGGTGAGGGGTTGCTGTTGGCCTTCAATACAGACCTGACGCCGAAGAATCTGAAAGAGGTACCAGTGAACCGGACCTTGATGCACATAAAGTGAGTAGCATCAAGGAGTGAACAAACCTGGGGTCTGACTCTTAAGCGAAGGAAGACACTAAAAAAGTGACCAGCCCATGTTGTCCTGGACACAAGGGACAGAGTGGCCATGAGGCTGGGAGTGAGAGCTGTCGAGAGACATCCATAGTAAACAGGCACAGTAAAAGCCCACACTGGCTGCACTGGCACTCATATTCCTCAAGTGCTGTCCAGAGAGGCTAGCTGTATGTGCCCATACTTCCTTTCACAACCCAGGGAAGAAAGGAGTTAACTGGGTGTGAAGTGAACAAGGATGTAGAAGGGTCCTTTCACTCCTGCCCTTGTGGCCAGTGACTGGGACACACCAGGAGGATGGCAGACCTGGGGATAAGGGGCTACACCTTGAGGTGGTAAGAGACACACCTACAGTCTTTGGTAGCCTAGCCACCAGCCTCTCCCTGGGCTCATAGTACAGATTCGAAATGTGGTTAAGCTGCCCCAACAGGCTCGCCATGTTTTTGCCTCCCTAACGTGAGTGGCCCTGAGCTCTGTGTCAGCCCTAGGGAAGACTGGAATGTGCAGGGTTTGGAGGTCACCTAGGCTGGCCAGCAACTGCTTAGGGGAAGTGGGCTACTCAGGGTGTTCTTAGAGATGGGGAGTTGCTGGGACCCGCTGCTGTTGGCCCCAGGTGCCATGACACTGGTGAGGGTGTGGCTGCTGGCTTTGGCCTTCAATACAGACCTGGCCCAGAAGGATCTGGAAGAGGTGCCAGTGCAACCGGACTTTGACGCACATAAGGTGAGTGTAATGGCCAGGCCGACTCAGTGCTGGGATAAGGACTGGGTGCAGGGTCCCACTGAGAGTATGCTCCAGCCAGGGCAGAGGCTTAGGCAGCGTGACTGACCCAGGGAGCATTCACTCTGGGGTCCTTTCCTGGGTAATTGAATCTGATGACCTGAGAGCAGTCTCAGCATCTGTAGAGCCTTGGCTATGGAAGCAGAGCCGTAGCGAGGATGACAGGTAGCAACACAAAGCATGTCTGGTCTCCTGTCAGCCTCTGCCTATCCATCCCTGCATCTTGGTGCTCATAATCAGTGAGAACTGGGGGTAGCACCAGGCTGGGAGGGTTAGTGAGAGCAATTCTAAGCCATGATGACTCTCGGGAGCAGAGCTCAGAGCAGAGGTAGGAGGGATGGAAGGGTGGGGGAGGGCACTGAGGAAGGGGACCGAGAGGGAAGGAAAGCTAGAGGAAAGTGGAGATGATTGTTTCCAAGTAGGAAGCCACAGTTTGTCCTCTGACCTGGGACCCCTAGAAATTCACTGATATTTGGGGGTGTGGGGTTGGCCAGTATACATTCTTGGAACCTGTGCTCATCTACTGACCAGGCCTAGAGGTATATTGTCTGTACATTGAGACTGGGAGCTCAGAACTGGCTGTCTCTCTGGTCCTCACGCCCACATCCCTGCAGGTGGAAGGACGTTGGTTTACCATCCAGCTGGCCACTAGCCTCTGGGACCTGGTCTTGCCAACAGACCCCCTGAGACTTTCTCTCCACTCCATTTGGACCAGAGACAGTGGGGATGTGGACTTTGTGCTGTTTGAGAAGTGAGTCTGTCTGCGTGGTAACTCTTATTTCATGCCCAGAGCCCTAGTTAGCACTGGTGGTCAGAGGGATGGTAGTCCTGTGCCCCTGGGCTGAAGGGTATGGCTTGTAAAAGGCAGGACCCAAAACTTAAGAGAAGGAACTGGCAGAAAAGGCACACAGTCAGCTGCCTAGCCTGACTGACATGCCTTTAGGCAGACCACGTGGTCCTGCCTCAGGCCATGGAGGGAACCTCAATTCTGCTTCTTTTATGTGCAATCCTTGTATTTTGAGTCGTGAAGTTACCTGAGCTTAGTGGCACATATCTTTAATCCCAGGATTTGTGAAGTAGAAGCAAGAGGATCTGGAATTTAAGGTCATCCTTAGCTATATAATGAGTCCACAACCAGGCTGGGCCCCAAGAAACATATCTGTATAGAGAAGGAGCAGGCACAGACAAACAGGTCAGAGTCTTGATCCCAACACCTCAGAGAACAGTCTGGGCTCCGCATCTTCTGGAAGGTCTGGTTCCATGTAGCTGTGAATCAGACCCCATTCCAGTGAGCCGCACCTGCGGCTACCACCCTCTCTCTCCATCTCTCTAGCTCTAATAAAGGCTGCTCCCAAACACTGGGAGCTGAGAACCCTGGGGGGAGGGGTGGTATTCAGGGCTCTCAGACAGGATCATCGCCAATGTCCTAAGCCAGCTACACTCTCAGGCAGAGGTATATATAAATGCCTCTTCTTTCTAGAGGAGAGGGGTTGTGCACAGGATTTAATGTTACCGTCCATCCAACTGGGCTCCAAGGCCAGTACCAAGGAACCTGTGAGTACTTCCTGAGACACCTGGGTCCCCTGTGGAAGAGGGAGGTCCAGCTCGGGAGCCAGGTGTCCTTCACAGAGGCAAACAGCTTTGGGCACGCTATACATCCTTCGAGTAATATGTTCTCTGTGGGGAAGTGGAATCCTGGGGGCAAAGACAGAGGCATTGTATGTCACACAATTGATCTCTACAGTTGATGGGGGCAGACTGCACGTCCATTTTGTCAGCACTGACTACGACACCCTCATTCTTTATGTACGAGTTCGGGACAATGAAGTTGTCAACCTATGGGCACTTCTGGGTAAGTGATAGCTCTCCCTAGCACTGGCTTCTGCATATAGGTCCCGTGGGTAGGTTTTGTTCACTCCCTTGTCTGACCAGAGACTTTCTGTCTGGAAGGAAAGTCTCACGATGGCTGTCCTGAGGGTGTGGGCAGCTCTAAGCTGCAAGCAGGCATTCCACTGTCCAGCACAAAACCCTCTCGCATGCTCATTCACTCTCTCATTCACCTCACAAGCACCAAATGTCTGGTGTTACCATCTGCTGCTGTGCTGGGGGTTGTAGAAACTGGGGTCCTTTCAGGCTCCCCAGAAGGACAGTATCAGGAGAGGAGGGCCTGAGGGGCTTATGAGGAGGTGCCTAGTAGCAGTTGCAGCTTAAAGACCGGAGGTACGTGGGGTTGGCCACACCCAGGGTCCTGGGTGACACTGAGCCTTGAGCTCTGAGAAGAATGAGGGGTGGAGTAGTGCAGATGTGCGTGCAGGGGTGAGGATGGGCTCTCTGGGGTCTCCTGAGTGAGGACATGGGCCCCACTTGTTTTTTTTAGAGAGGCATTACCTGTGCTAGAACCAGGCCTGTCTCTGTCCCCTTTTCCTTTCTTTTGTGTTGGGAGTAGAAATCATACTGGGTATGTTCTCTGTAGAGGTTAGGTCTGGTTCTTCCTTCCTGATCCCAGAAATAAGACTTGGGCTCAAAATATATTTACAAATACCTTGGCCATAGAGCTAGGCCATCTCTGTCTAGATCATGACTTGAAATATCCTATCTATTTTAACCTACATTCTGCCACATGGCTGGTTATCTATGCTTAGGTACCATGCATCCATCTAGACACATCTTCCCCCGGGGAAATCTTCCCTCACCTGGTTCTATCCTAGAGTTCCTTCTGCCTCTCAGATGTCACACCTCCCATTTCCTACCTAAGCCATAGGCCATCAGGTTTATTTTTGGCAGGTGCCACATCCATACAGACATAAGATATTCTCTCTACAGTTCTCTACCAATTGGGCCAGATAGTCTTTGGATGCCCCAGATATTCTTTAAAAAGAGACAACAAAGGGACTGTTGTAATCACGGGCAGAGAGAGGTAACTGGGGAGATGGCACTGCCATTCAACTGACCCCAACATATGCCCTGCACCTCAGAAGGAGACCAGTGTCAGGCAACTGACAGTAGGGTGCTCTGTGTGCTGCACAGGCTTACACTGCCTGGGCTCTGCTCCCTCCTTGTTTACTCAGAAGAAAAGCACGAGCTTAGAGAGCTTCACTCTCACTGCCAGCCCTCTAATTTCAGCGAGAAGAATTCTTGAAGATCCCATGTGGCTGAGCAAATACCTGGGATTTGTAGAGAAATTCCACCTTCAAAAGTCCCTCGTCTTCAACATAGCTGGTAAGAGTGGCCCACCAGCTGCTTCGGGGCTGTATAAGGAGCAGCTCCCTTTCTCATCCAGTCCATGATGCAATAACAACACAAGAACAGCTGTCACCATGTTGCTTTTCTGGCTAGACCTGTGCTAGGCGGCTCCCCTGCCAGACTTCCTATGGTGTCTTGAGACACAGTAATGAGGCACATACTGACTCCATGTCATGAATGTGGCTTAGAGACAGTCCCAAGTAAGGGAGGGGGCGCACAGCTAGGAAGAAGGCCTGGGTGTGACCCAGATCTTGGGGTCTCACATTGATCAACACACACACACAGCCATGTCTGTTCTGAGAATTTGACAACACATGGAACAAGACAGGCTTACCCTAGTTCAGGTCACACCTAATCAGACAGCAGCAGAAGATGAGCGAAGCTGTTACTGAGCTATTCGTCAGGAACATAGGCTGCAAGGGCCTCCTTCCATATGCAGAGGTCAGAAAGGGTGTCCTAAGAGAAACTCAAGGCTCCCTGGAAAAGGGACCACACTGGGATATGAGGGGATGAACCATTACCAAACCACAGGCGATGTGGCCATCATGGGGTTGAGGGAGTAGCAAAAGACAGGAGGCAGGACAATCTTGGGGACTCAACATCTTCATAGTGTGATTGCTTTCTTGGCTGACAGATTTGAAAACAATCAAGTGAAGACTTTAATCCCTCCCTTTCTCTTCTTCTCCACAGACCAGTGTCCCTCAGATAGGGCCTAGATGAGGCCACTGCTTGAGGCTTTCACATGAGCCCCTCCACCTTCTGCTGCTTCAGCCTCCTTCCATTTTCTCACCATGGCCAGCAGCTCAGGAAGCCCCTCTCTCACTCCTCGGGTCCTGGAGCCCTGAGCCTGGAGCTGACCCTGCTGCCTTTGCCTTTCCTCACCCACTTTCTCTCTGTGGTAATCAATGCCATCAAACACAAAAAGGGATTAGGAAACATACAGTTTTTTTTTCTTAACCATTTACTAAAAGAAAAATAAAACTGCAATCACATTGTAATTCCTATATGTCTTGAAAGATTTCTCTGGGATATATAAGCTGAGGAAGAAAAACTAACATTGTGGAGCCTGCTTGTTAGAGACTGCACCATCCACCATAAACATGGAAAGTAGCCGGAGCTTTGGATGCTCTATCCACTCAATGTGTGAATGGATATATATCTGTCTCTGTATATGTGTGAAGTTGCTTGAGCTTTGCTCCATCCATCAAATGTGTATGCGTACATATATGCAAAGTAGTTGGAACTTGCTTGTTAGAGTTGGTTAGAGTTTGCTTCATCCACAAAGAGTATGCAAGTGACTGCTTTATAACATTGCTGACATCACATCCCCTCCTTGGACTGCTGAGCATATGTCAGAGCCTGGAGAACTGAGGAAGTTACTTAAAGAAGCATGGGTGGCCCCAAAGCATCTTCACCCAGTGTGGATGATGCTTCCCATAGCTACATAAACAGAACTCCTCTCAGTTAACTTCCTCCCCCATATACTTTGTACCTCTCAAGACCCTGAGCCCTCATACAATTAGGACAGTACTAAATGCAAATTCCTGAAAGGGGCAGCTGAATTCTCAAGTATGGGTCCAATTACACACACACAAGCACAAGTGCACACACACACACACACACACACACACACACACACACAC
>JADRCC010161139.1:0-19113 GCA_019843855.1 Hylomyscus alleni | reverse complement strand
ACATATATATAAGATATATATATATATATATATATATATATATATATATACATATCTTATGCATCTCTGTACATTTTGCTTGTAGTTTCTGGCCATCTTATTTAAATGCTATGAAATATAGACATGAAAATTTTATGGAGTTCTGTGTTTTTACTGCTATTCCTTTTCCTTTACCAAATTTCCAAGATTAAGTAGTGTAACAGACCAAAAAAGAAAATTATTTCAACCCAATCCCATATTTTTCTAAGAGCCTGGTACATTCCAATGTGATGTTCTACTTAGTATCATATGAATTCACAGTCACAAATAGAACAGACTAGGACAAGAATCTCATGTGAGTTTGAGATCATCCACCAAAATTACTAGCTATTTGGACAATCTAGTTCCTTCCAATGGATGGCCAAGGACATCATTTACCCAGATATCAATAAGGTACCTTTCTTGTATTTTCCAATTTTATAGTGAGTCTTCATGAGGAAGTGATGTTCCCATCACCTTCATGACACAATGCAAACCAATTAGAACAGTGGTTACACTGGGCTGCTTTAATTTAAAAGAAGAAAAAGAAACAGGTTATTTGCATTCTCCCCAACATATGCACCACAACAAACTTTATAGATACCCAAGGGTATTAAATCTCCCAAATAAAAATAATGAGGGACTAAAGAGCTCATCCTTAACCTGACCTTTCTCAGTAGTTCATATGAAATTATTTGTAAATGTTAATCTTTTGATTGAGGACACTATAGGAAGTATCTCAAAAATATTTTGTTTCTGAAGGTAGAAACAAAAATTACTTCCCATCTCTTAGAAATATGTTGAGTAAGAAATACTGGGTATATCTAGAGGTAAATATAAACATCGTGAGAATTAAGAGCAGATGTCTTAGTCAGGGTTTCTATTCCTGCACAAACATCATGACCAAGAAGCAAGTTGGGGAGGAAAGGGTTTAGCTTACTTCCACATTGCTGTTGATCACCAGAGGAAGTCAGGACTGGAACTCAAGCAGGTCAGGAAGCAGGAGCTGATGCAGAGGCCATGGAAGGATGTTCCTTACTGGCTTGCTTCCCCTAACTTGCTCAGCCTGCTCCCTTATAGAACCCAAGACTTCCAGCCCAGGATGGCACCACCCACAATGAGCCTTTCCACCTTGATCACTAGTTGAGAAAATGTCCCACAGCTGGGTCTCATGGAGACACTTCCCCAACTGAAACTCCCTTCTCTGTGATAACTCCAGCCTGTGTCAAGTTGACACACAAAACCATCCAGTACAGCAGACAATGTTTCTCTGTCAGTGATTAACAATCAAGGACCTAAAGTGATTAGTAGCCTTGTGATACATTAGATAGACTTAATGTATTTCAGAGCAATAAACAGAACAAAACTACAGTTAAAATAATACTTACATAAGGAATAAACAAAACATAGACTAGACATCACATCAAATGTCTTCAATTTTACAAAAGAATTACTACAAGATTTTTCTTGAGTCTAAAATCTGCCTTCTGTCCATCTGACTATCTATTTATATATCTATTCTCTATATCTATATCATCTATCTATTATCTTGGGGCTTGCCAACAATGTGTAATCATAAATAAATATAATTTCTTAGTATGTGCTTAGTACCCAATGAATCTATTTCCCACAGGTTCTCCAAATAGACAAACTGAGGTTTGTTTGTCTCAGTTTTCTGAAACAATGGATAAACTCCTTGAAAAAACAATTATTAGCCTATGTTGTGGTTTCTATTAAAAGACTGGCTATAAAAATCTGTTTCATAATTTTACTAAAGATTGGATGAATTCACAGAGCACAGACTACAAACCCCTCTCAGGATTAACTTCTCTTCTGAATTTTGGAAGCATCCAAAGAGGCTGTATCCTCCCAATTCTGGCTCAATCCCTAGCAAATAGGCACATACCCTCTTCTCTCCCCATTACTCTCTATTCAACTGGTTTCCCCTCATGAATTCCCTACCTTTTTAGTGTTTCTTCCACATGAGATAATTACCTATTTGCAAAAGACAGAACTATTTTTGCAGATGAATACCTTAATCTGTTTTATAAAGGCCTGTGCAAGAAATAAATTCACAAATGTCCAATTTTTAAAGTTTAAGTGGTTGTTCTGAGCAATGTTTCCCCTCCTAATAAGTTAAATAAATGTTGACTCTTGTTTGTGACAGATGGTTCACCTCTAAGATCTCACAATAGTGATTTAGATGCTTAAAAAATTTGTGGAAAATAAGTACCAAGAGATATGACTGACTATCACATACTCTTTTTCCTAGATCATTATGTAAATGTACATTTGTATCTCAATGAAGCAAAATAATGTTAAACCATCATAAATGAGACTCTACAAGACTCCTCACCAGAGAATAGAACTCTCTCTGAATGTAATTTGTGTTGCTACTGAGGCTAATGCAGAAACATTTCATATTTTATTAAATAGCAAGAAACCGTATACATGTTAAGACTAACACATTTCTATTAGATTGCTCCCTAAATTGTTATTAAATGGAAATAATAGAGTAAAGTGTTACATTATTTACTTTTCAAAGGTATCACCTGCTGTTTCTCAGACGATAATGCTATCTGTCATGTCTGCCCACTATGGCAATTCACCAACATCTCATTTGGCATTCTTTCCCAGCACAAATGATTCTTTTGGGACAAAGTTAAAAAAAAAAGAGGGAAAGTATTTTTCATAAATAGCTGGTCATAACTATCCATTAGCTCGGGAAACCTCTTCACTAGAAGCAAAATAGAGTAAAATAAAAAATGAGCAAACTAAGCAGTGAAGAATGTGCACACATCTGAGGTTTGTTTTCCTTATACAATAAATCTCACTCAGAAATCATTATAGAAACAATGGTTTGTGGGCTCCATGTACATTTCTATCTGCTGTTTTCTCTATATAGATTTTTTAGACTTTTTGTTTATCTTCTCTGATACAATAATCCAGCTTGGGAGCTAGATAACCCAAAGGACAATAATAGCTCCAGGATGAAACTAGAGAGGAAATAGTCAGAGTAGGAATATGGCAATATGTTTTGGAATACAACTAAATGAACAATGCATTTATCATTCCAAATTTAGGTTTTAAGTTAATGTCATTAAAGCATTTCAGATCAGTTGAAAAAAAAATGTCTCTCAGATTTGTTTGGCTGAAAGTTTTGACTTTTGAGCTTTTGTTCTTAAACTTGCTAAAAATTCAAAGTATTACTTTAGTTAACTGGAAACTTGTGCTTTATGTTACAATAGAAAGAAACATTTTCAAATCAATTTTAGGAAATAAATGTTCCAAGCATGAGTCCAACATATCATGATGAACTCTTTCCTGTCAGTTTTATTTTATATGTACCTCAGTATCTTGAATGATGTAACTCAGACCCAGAAAAACAATCAAATATGGTATGCATTTGCTTATATATGGCTGTTATTGATAAGCAAGCTACAATCCATAGAGCCATAGAGTTAGACAGAGTAGAGGACGGAAGGAGGGATGGATACCCTGGGGGGAGGAGGGAGAGGAAGAAATAGAATGCATAGTTATGGATGAAAGAGTCTATTGGACTTGTGCAGTGTAAAACTGGAAGATCAAACATGGAGGTGGAGTGACAAGGGGTCAAGAGAGGGAATAGAGAGAGGGAAAATCTGTATAAATGTGTGTGTGTGTGTGAGTGTTTGTGTTTGTGATTTAAATGAATTTCATAAATAATGGAAAAACAGAGCTTAAACTGGATATTTTTAGTCTGAACCTTTCCCTTCTGGATATGGCTTGAATTTAATTGAGTTTTTGGCCAAAGGGACCCAACACAACATCCCCTCCCCCAAACCCAGACCATTCCTAAGGCTTTTGGTGGCTCTCCACAAACTGATATTAAGATGCTAGTACTGAAGACAATGCCTATATGGCTCATTGAACAAACAGAAATCAAGCTAGTGCCTAAACAGAGCTGTCACCCCTGTAGACTTGTATTAAACATACTGAAAGATACTTGTCACTAGAGATAGAGAAAGGTAAATACTAACTCAGATATAAACCATTTGATCCTCAAGGTGACGTGCCTTCATATATTTATGGTGCAATACTGACAGAAATTTTGATTGAGTAACCAACCAATATCTGGTTTGAATTAAGGTCCACTACATGAGATGGAACCCCTACCCAACCCTGCTTGGGTGGCCTAAAATGTGAGACTAGATAAGCCAGGGACTTAGAGGAAAACTAAACACTACTCTTCAGCAAAAGAAATGTAGCAATAAAATGAATCGACTCCTAACATTCTGCTATAATTATAGATCAGTGCCTCGCTCAGCTATCATCAAAAAACTTTCCTCCTGCAGCAGATGGGAACAAATACAAATACCCACAGCCAGAAAATATGTAAAAAATATAAGTCCTTGCAATACTCGGCCCTAAATAAAAATTCTCCATCAAATCTGTCTCCTAAGTCTCAGAGAGAGCTACAGAAGAGGAGGTAGAAAGAGAATATGTCAGAGGACATGGTAGATGTCAAAGAATCCTAGTCTGCTGGGCATAAGAGGGCTGGCACATGTAAATTCACATATAAATACACAGGAGTTGCATGGGTCCCCTAGAGATAAAAGAAGAAGTGGACACATGTCCCCATCCCTAACTCAGAAGCTATCTCCAATTAATAGCTACTATCAAGGGAAAATTTTATTTTCTCCAAGGGAGTATCACTAGAAAAGCAAACCACTCTTAAAGGTAGATCAAATAGCTAGCAGCAGACAGTCAACACAAAACAAAGTTAACAGCATTTTTGAAGGTCCTTTGTCTCCTAATTTGAAGCCAGAGTGCCTGTTCATTTGTTTGTTCATTTGTTTGTTCTTTACATGTCCATCATGTGTATATTATAATTTCCAATTTAGGGTTCTATGGGATTCCTGGATGTAAAAAAGTGTGTGTTTCTAGATCTACATGCATTTCCTGTGCTTTTTCTTTGGTATGTTCTTATTTGACTACTTTATAATATACTGATTTGCTTTTATTTCATTTATTTTGTTTTATTGCTATTCTTTACATGTCTCTTTGATTTCTAAGAAGAAAGAGAAAGACAGTGGATCAAGATAGGAAAGGATTTTAGGAGCAACTTAGAGAAGTACAGGGAGGGTAAAACATAATTTGATTATGCTGCATGAAAAATATATTTTTCCAAGACAGTATTAAAAATAATGAAGGGATGTGCCATAACACGCAGCTTAAGAAAGCAAGAATGAAAGAAGTCATCTGATCAAGTCAAGGAAAGCAACCCAGTAAACAGGATTCCACATGGTTTCTGCTTCCACTCCTGCCTTCAGGCTACTGCTTTGAGTTACTGCCCTGGTATCCCACAGTGAAGTATGACCTAAGAAATGTAAGATGAAATGAACTCTTTCCACCCCAAGTTTCTCTTGGTCTCAATGTTTTGTCATAACTGCAGAAACCCTAAATAGGACAGAAGGACAACAAAACAAAAATCATACATTTCATATTTTTCTTTTCTTGGAGTGAGTGAAGTCGGTTATTAGTCACTCAACTAGACTGTCTTGAAGAGATCCTGTTAGACTACCCTCACTGTCATTTGACAATTTCTATTGATTAAAAGATTCTAGAATTGTTCTTAGATTGAAAATATAAAAGAAAACACTGAGAGGATGATTTCCAGATGGCCTTTTGGGAGTACAACATAAATTCTTCATGGAAAATATGCTCTGTAATTAATCAACTGTCCCTGACTATAATAAGAACATCCTTCCCCTTGTCCCAATTGTTCTATTAATTATTTTCTGCCATGTCCATAAATTCTCTTAGTAAATGTTGTTTTTCTAATTTGATGTGATTTATGACTGGGAAACACAGTTTATAATACTCTGTAGCTAGTGTATTAAAACACCTGAAATGTTAGGGGCATACAGTGCTCCTAACCCATATATCATACGAACAAATGGATGAATAGGGTAAGGAAGATAAAATGTATAAAATATCATGTTCTGAAAACAAGTCTATGCTAATATACCATACAGTCAGACCATTCAGTGCTACATTTGGCTATGAAGGGAGTAGGTGACTTGGTACAGAGCCAGCATAAGCATAGACTTCTTGGGGATATAGAAGTTTGGGGAGAAGCAAGCTCCATCATTCTTTCTAGGTAACCATTGAAAGGCTAGATTTCTAGAATGTGGAGAAAGTCTTCAAGAAAATAACACTTAATGCACCCAGAATAACTTGGATCCATGAGGAAATATTTTTAGAGTTTGAATGTCTGGTTCCAATATTATTAAGAACAATATGCATCCCTATGGATGCTCCTGAGACTCACTTTTGAATGGACCATCTGGTCCAAAATCTTGACTTGTAATTCCACTATACACAGACAATTTTAAGAACCTTCCAAGGTTTCTGTTCAGTGCTAAAATGTCATCTAACTGATGACATTTCTCTGATCTGTTCAGTCATGAAATTAGGCCGCAATCTCCTTTTGCATTTTCTCAGTCTACATGAGCAAAACCAGCAACCATAAGAAGTTCTACTGAAAATATGAAAAAGCCAAAAAAGCACATACAATAAATAAACTCAAACAACAGAAAAAGTGCTTTCAATGTTAAACTTTTACAACCACTGGATTGCAGAATTTTGTTCTTTTCACTGCTCCAATACTTCCACTGACAATACGATGACTTCTATCCCTCTCGATGTTAACCCCCCACCCCTGTCCTCACTTTCCACTTCTAGAACCACAAATGATCCTGAAGTCATTGGTTTAAAACACAGTTCAAAACTTGTGTTTGCCCTTTCTACCTCCCTCTTCACCAGAGAGATTGCCTTCAGGGAGTGCTCCAACCCAGGGACTCAGGTGAGATCTCCATTCCTTCTAAGGCAGGACCAGCCAGGAGGCACAGGCCTTACAAGCAGCAGGGAAGCTGGCACAGGATCCTTTCTACCTCCTTCTTCACCTAGGAGGGTCTGCAGATCCACAGCACTCTCTGCCCCTTCCCCTGTAAGTGAAGAGCCTGTCTCCAGGGTTTGTTCTGACCCCAGGACTCAGGAGGGACTACTGATCCACAGCCCACTGCACACAGGTTTTATCAGAGGAGAGCTGATCTCCCAGAAGTGCTGACACAGGCTTACAGACCCACAGGAGGAACATGCTCCAGCCAGAGACAGCAAGAACATCTAACACCAGAGATCAGCAGATGCCAAAAGGTAAACACAAGAATCTTACCAAGAGGAACCAAGACTATGTGGCTTCATCAGAACCTAGTACTCTCACCACAGCAAGTCCTGCATATCCCAAAACATCAGGAAAGCAAGATTTGGATCTAAAATCATATCTCACGATGTTGATAGAGGAGTTTAAGAAGAACATGAATAACTCCCTTAAAGAAATACAGGAGAACACATGTAAACAAGTTCAAGCACTTAAAGAAGAAACACAAAAATCTCTTAAAGAATTACAGGAGAAAATGAGTAAACAAGTAGAAGCCCTTAAAGAGGAAACACAAAAATCCCTTAAAGAATTACAAGAAAGCACAACCAAACAGGTGAAGGAATTGAACAAAACCATCCAGGACCTAAAAATGGAAGTAGAAACAGTTAAGAAATCACAAAGAGAGACGACTCTGGAGATTCAAATCCTAGCAAAGAAGATAAGAATCATGGATGCAAACATCACCAAAAGAATACAAGAGGTAGAAGAGAGAATCTCAGGTGCAAAAGATTCCATTGAAAACATTGACACAATAGTCAAAGAAAACACAAAATGCAAAAAGTTCCTAACCCAAAACATCCAGAAAATCCAGGACACAATGAGTAAACCAAAACTAAGGATAATAGTTATAGAAGAGAGTAAAGATCTCCAACTTAAAGGGCCAGCAGATATCTTCAATAAAATTAAAGAAAACTTCCCTAACCTAAAGAAAGAGATGCCCATGAACATACAAGAAGCCTATAGAACTCCAAATACACTGAACCAGAAAAGAAATTCCTCCTGCCAGATAATAGTCAAAATACCAATGCATAAAACAAAGAAAGAATATTAAAAGCAGTGAGGGAAAAAGGTCAAGTAACATATAAAGGCAGGCCTATCAGAATTATACCAGACTTCTCACCAGAGACTATGAAAGCCAGAAGATCATGGATTGATGTCATACAGACCTTAAGAAAACACCAGGCTACTATATCCAGCAAAATTCTCAATTACCATAGATGGAGAAACCAAAGTATTTCATGACAAAACCAAATTTACACAATACATTTCTACAAATCCAGCCCTTCACAGGATAATAAATGGAAAGTGATCAAAAATGATAAGGAGGGACACATCATATTCATCAAAGGTATGATCTACCAGGAGGAACTCTCAATTTTGAACCTCTATGCTCCAAATGCAAGGGCATCTACATTCATAAAAGAAACTTTACTAAAGTTCAAAGCACATATTGCACCACACACAATAATAATGGGAGATTTCAACACCTCACTCTCTGCAATGGACAGATCACAGAAACAGAAACCAAACAAAGACACAGTGAGACTAACAGAAGTTAAGGAACAGATGGATTTAACAGATATCTATAGAACGTTTTATCCTAAAATAAAAGGATATACCTTCTTCTCAGCACCTCATGGTACTTTCTCCAAAATTGACCATATAATTGGTCACAGATCAGGACTCAACAGATACAAGAAGATTGAAATAATTCCTTGCATCTTATCAGATAACCATGGATGAAGGGTGCTCCTCAAAAACAACATAAACAGGGGCAGGGTGGTGGTGGCGCATGCCTTTAATCCCAGCACTTGGGAGGCAGAGGCAGGCAGATTTCTGAGTTTGAGGCCAGACTGGTCTACAGAGTGAGTTCCAGGACAGCTGGGGCTACACAGAGAAACCCTGTCTCGAAAAACAAAACAAAGCAAAACAACAACAACAACAAAAAACATAGACAATAGAAGGCTGACATACATGTGGAAGCTTAACAACACTCTACTCAGTGGTAACTTGATCAAGGAAGAAATAAAGAAAGAAATTAAAGTTTAATGAAAATGAAACCACAACATATCCAAACTTATGGGACACAATGAAAACAATCCTAAGAGGAAAACTCACAGCTTTAAGTACCTCCAAAAAGAAACTAGAGAGAGCATATACCAGCAATTTGAGAGCATATCTGAAAGCTCTAGAACAAAAAGAAACAAATTCACCCAAGAGGAGTCAAAGGCAAGAAATAATCAAACATAGGGCTGAAATCAACCAAACAGAAACAAAAAGAACTATACAAAAGAATCAACCAAATCAACAGCTGGTTCTTTGAGAAAAATCAACAAAATAGATAAAGCCTTAGCCTGACTAATGAGAGGGCACAGAGACATTATCCTAATTAACAATATCAGAAATGAAAAGGGAGACATAACAACAGTCACTGAGGAAATACAAAAAATCATGAGAGCCTACTACAGAGGCCTATACTCAACAAAACAGGAAAACCTGGATGAACTGGACAATTTTCTAGACAGATACCAGGTACCAAAGTTAAATCAAGATCAAATCAATGATCTAAATAGTCTCATATCTGTCAATGAAATAGAAACAGTCATTAATAGTGTCCCAACCAAAAAAAGCCCAGGACCAGATGGTTTTAGTGTAGAATTCTATCAGACCTTCAAAGAAGACCTAATAGCAATACTCCTCAAACTATTCCACAAAATAGAAACAGAAGGTACTCTACCCAATTCGTTCTATGAAGCCACAATTACTCTTTTAACTAAACCACACAAAGACCTAACAAAGAATCTTCAGACCAATTTCCCTTATGAATAGCAATGCAAAAATACTCAATAAAATTCTTGCAAACCAAATCTAAGAACACATCAAAACTATCATCCATCATGATCAAGTAGGCTTCATCCCAGGGATGGAGGGATGGTTCAATATTTGGAAATCCATCAACATACACTGTATAAACAAACTCAAAAAAAAAATATGATCATCTCATTAGATGCTGAGAAAGCATTTGACAAAACCAAACATCCCTTCATTATAAAAGTTTTGGAAAGATCAGGAATTCAAGGCCCATACTTAAACATAGTAAAAGCAATATACAACAAACCAGTAGCCAACATCAAACTAAATGGAGAGAAACTTGAAGCAATCCCACTAAAATCAGGGACTAGACAAGGCTGCCAACTCTCTCCCTACCTATTCAATATTGTACTTTGTAGCCTCCGCCCGTGGAGCCACACAGCCGGGATTTTGGAGTCCGTTTATCGAAGGACAATAAGCAACACCTGTGGAAATAAATCGGGGAAGAAACACACACACAGAGACCGGTGTCAAGTAAACACTTTTATCAAGACACACTAATTAAGCAGCAGTCAGGGCATTTATGCTTCTTAGAAGCGAAAGCAAAACCGAACAGATTTAATGAGATGCATGGGCAACCAGAAACAAGCTTAGTAAAATGCAAAGCAGGAGCCAGGGTCTCTGTCTAAAGGTCTTTGAAAATCAGCAGGTATCTGGGAAGCTGTCTTTAGTGTAAATAGATTCCAGGACCAGGCTTCCGTTCTGAGCTGAATCTGCCATCCAAAGGAGGATCAAAAGATCAAAGTTGTAGGCTTTTGGCATCTGGTCGTTGGGGATTCAGTTTCAGTATCGTAGTGACGGGCAGGTCCAGGATACATGACGGTCTGCAGCAATGCAGTGATGTGGCATCTTACAGTACTTGAAGTCGTAAACAGAGCAATTAGACAACAAAAGGAGATCAAAGGGATACAAATTGGAAAGGAAGCAGTCAAATTATCACTTTTTGCTGATGATATGATAGTATACTTAAGTGACCCCAAATACTCCACCAGAGATCTCCTAAACCTGATGAACAACTTCAGCAAAGTAGTAGATATAAAATTAACTCAAGCAAATCAGTGGCCTTCCTCTACACAAAGGATAAACAGGCTGAGAAAGAATTTAGGGAAACAACACCCTTCACAATAGTCACAAATAATATAAAATACCTTGGTGTGACTCTAACTATGCAAGTAAAATATCTGTTTGCCAAAAACTACAAGTCTCTGAAGAAGGAAATTGAAGAATATCTCAGAAGATGGAAAGATGTCCCATGCTCATGGATTGGCAGGATTAATATAATAAAAATGGCTATCTTGACAAAAGCAATTTACAGATTCAATGCAATCCCCATCAACATTCTAACTCAATTCTTCACAGACTTAGAAAGATCAATTTGCAAATCCATCTGAAATAACAAAAAACTCAGGATAGCCAAAACTATTCTCAACAATAAAGGAACCTCTGGTAGAATCACTATCCCAGGCCTTAAGTTGTACTACAGAGCAATTATGGTAAAAACTGTATGGTATTGGTACAGTGACAGGCAGGTAGATCAATGGAATAGAATTGAAGATCCAGAAATGAACCCACAAACTTATAGCCACTTGATGTTTGACAAAGGAGCTAAAACCATCCAGTGGAAAAAAAGACAGCATTTTCAACAAATGGTGCTGGTTCAACTGGCAGTTAGCATGTAGAAGAATGCAAATCGATCCATTCCTATCTCCTTGTACAAAGCTCAAGTCCAAGTGGATCAAGGCCCTCCACATAAAACAGATATACTGAAACAAATAGAAAAAAAAAGTGGGGAAGAGCCTCGAGCACATAGGCACAAGAGAAAATTTCCTAAACAGAACACCAATAGCTTATGCTCTAAGATGAAGAATTGACAAATGAGACCTCATAAAATTGCAACGCTTCTGTAAGGCAAAAGACACTGTCAATAGCACAAAACAGGAACCAACAAATTGTGAAAAAGTCTTTACTAATCCTATATCTGATAGAGGGCTAATATCCAATATATACAAAGAATTCAAGAAGTTACACTCCAGAGAACCAAATAACCCTATTAAAAAATGGGGTATAGAGCTAAACAAAGAATTCTCAACTGACAAATACTGAATAGCTGAGAAGTACCTAAAGAAATGTTCAAAATCCTTAGTTATCAGGGAAATGCAAATCAAAACAACCCTGAGATTCCACCTCACACCAGTCAGAATGGCTAGGATAAAAAAACTCAGGTGACAGAAGATGTTAGAGAGGTTGTGGAGAAAGAGGAACATTGCAAGTTGGTACAACCATTCTAGAAATCAGTTTGTGCATTCTTTCGGAAATTGGACATAGTCCTACCAGAGGACCCAGCTATACCACTCCTGGGCATATACCCAGACGATGCTCTAACATGTGATAAGGACACAGGCTCCACTGTGTTCATAGAAGCCTTTTTTATAATAGTTAGAAACTGGAAACAACCCAGATGTCTCTCAACAGAGGAATGGATACAGAAAATATGGTACATCTACACAATGGAGTACTCCTCAGCTATTAAAAACAATGAATTTATGAAATTCTTATGGAAATGGATGGATCTGGAGAATATCATCCAGAGTAAGGTAACCCAATCACAAAAGAACACATATGGTATGAATTCTCTGATAAGTAGATATTAGCCTAGAATATCTGAATACACAAAATACAAACCACAAACCACAAGAAACTAAAGAAGAAGGAAGGTCAAAGTGTGGATACTTCGTTCCTTCTTAAAGGGGGGAACAAGATATCCATAGAACGATTTTCAGAGGCAAACTATGGAGCAGAGACTAAAGGAAGGGCAATTCAGAGACTACTCCACCTAGGAATCCTTCCCATATTCAGTCATCAAATCTAGACACTATTGTCGATGCCAGCAAGTTCTAGATGACAAGATCCTGATATAGCTGTCTCCTGAGAGGCTCTGACAGTACCTGACTAATACAGAAGTAAAGGCTCACAGACATCCATTGGACTGGGTACAGGGTCCCCAGTGAAGGAGCTAGAGAAAGGACCCAAGGAGCTGAAGGGTTTGCAGCCTCTTAGGACGAACAACAATATGAACTAACTAGTACCCTCAGAGCTCCCAGGGACTAAAACTCTGACCAAAGAGTGCACATGGTGGGACTCATGGCTCCAGCAGCATATGTATAGCAGAGGATGGCCAAGTTGGTCATCAATGTGAGGAGAGGCCCTTGGCCCTGTGAAGGTTCTATGCCCCAGTGTAGGGGAAATCCAGGGTCAGTAAGCCGGAAGGGGTGGGATGATGAGCAGGGGGAGGGGGGAGGGAACAGAGGTTTGTTTTAGTTTTTGTTATTTTATTTTACTTTATTTTATTTTTATTTTTATTTTTTTGGAGGGGAACCTGGGAAAGGAGATATTGTAAATATAGAAAACATCTAATTAAAAAAAAAAAAAGAAAAAACCCTTGTGTTTGTGCATTGAAATCCATCAAAGGACTCAATAGAAAATAAATTAATTAAACCATCTGTATCCTTGCTATACAGCATATGGTTTAGATAGCCATTTGTGAACATCAATAGTGTTATCAATTTGCCTATCTGCTTGAGCTACGTCAATTTTAACAGTTTTAAGTTCACAATGATATAATTCTTTCCCCAAAACCAATATAGTTATCAAATTGTCTTATTTCTATAATTCCTGAACAAAACTTTACTTTCAATTCTGTGCTTAGCAGTTGCGGTAAGACAATTTCAATTAGTAAAATTGCTGTCTTATACTATGTACTTATTAAATATCTTTACCTTTAAATATATAGGACACCTTCAGGTCATGTAAAATAGCATTGGTTATCTGAATACTTTGGAGAAATGCACTAATTGAAAATTACAATAAATATTTACGTAGATGAACATAATATCATTAAAGTGTGTGCTTCTAGAAGACTTTTTAAAACAGATATTTTGCATTAGGTGTTCATTTAGTAATATTTTTTTCTATAAAGAACACAAAAATATGTTTCTGGTCTAAATTACATTACCTGAATTACAGTGGTCTATACAGGAAAGATGTACTCATATGTAAATAGGGAATATTAGTATTTCTGTACATTGATTTCCTCAATAAATACTCCAAGATTTCTCATTTGAAATGTTACTGTATGTCTAAAATATCTATTTTTAAGCAGTGTAAATATTTTCTAAATCAGTCAAAGATTTTCTATACAAATCTCAAAGTCACAACTTGTGAAAACAATAAGCCTGGGTGAATTACATCAAACTATACAGATTTTTGCAAACACAAGAGACAATCACTTTCCCTTTAAAATGTAACAAGAATTATACAGACAGCATTGAAAAATGCATTTTTCCTTTCCTTATAAGCATGAAGGTACACTTTTTGTCAATTAATATCTAAGCTCATCTTCAATAAAGGTGACTCAGACTTAGGTATGTTCAGACCCTGACAATGGAAATTGAAACATTCAAATAATTACTAAGCATGAATTCTTCCAAGACATAAATGTGTGTGTTAGTTCTTTGGCTTTACCCTTTTTGATTAGTACAGGTAGATGAGGAAGTAGAATAAGAAGTCATTTGTTTTTCCATTGAATTGAGAATGGATCAGTAGCTTGATTCTATAGTAAAGCAATTATCTATTGTTCTTTTTTATCTATTGTGTTTTTAAGCACTCAAAATACCTAGCAGATATTTCCTGTGTAAGGGACGCTACAGTATTCATTTCTGCTAGTACAAACTCTACATTATCATTTATGTCAAGACCTAAATGAATAGCCAGGAAAATAGTAGGTTAAGACAAAACACATACACTTAGAATCAATAAGATAGTGACATTCACAGCGAAAGAACACATTTTCCCTAGAGTTTCTCTCCTAACAGTATATATCACATTCATGCCACATATGCCTAATTTTTCCCTAAGGTACTGAAAGCAATTTCCTTCAAGAACAGTATTTCCAATTTCTCATACATGAGCATTAGTAAAAGATTTGCAAACCAATGCACAAAATATGGAAGCTTTTCAGAAATAGTGATGCTCACCAATATGGCTTGAAGAATGAACTCACTACTCATCTATGGTGAAAGGATTAACTGATAACATCTAAGTGTTAAGTGCTTCAAGGTCTGCCATGGATTTTGAGCCTAGACAAAGCCCTCACAATTGAATCATAATAAACAAACAATTAAAACTAAACAAAAATCATTCTCACCAACTCAACTTTCTTTCAAGATAAATTTTTCTTGAGAACATTTCTTGAATGTGTGCCTCTAGCCCAATAGAGGCACACATTCTCAGTGGTGCATGATACTATAACTATCTCTTCCTCACACATATTGATAATAAAAAGTTATTAGATTAAGCTATGAGACAATGAGAAAATGAACAGAATAAACAATGAGTGATAATATCAGTTGTTTAACTACTGTGGATGTCAATATGGAGCCTCTTCACAAAACTAGAAATATCTGTCATATCTTCTGTATTACTCTTGGCTAGCATACTGAGGGATTGTTAGTCAATACACCATCCAAATGCATTACTGGCCTATGTTTCTTGTTATACTATTCACAATAACAAGAAAACGAGATCAGACTAGGTGTCTATCAGCAGATGAATTGACAAAGAAAATTTGTTACATAGATGCAGTGAAATTTTAGGCAACCATAAGTGAAAATCAAATAATGACAAATGCAGGAAAATAAATGCAAATCAAAGTAATGAATAAGTAGAATAACACATACTTAGAAAGATGAATGGCATATATTATCTCATTTGCAGAACTGAGATTTAAGTGTGTGCTTGTATAAGTCTCCCTTTGGTATATAACCAAATAGAGAAAAGTCAGGAATAAGTGAGTTACTAAATTTAAAGATGACTAAGTTTCAAGGCAGAACTTTCATGCCAAAGCTGAGTACTTGCTTGATAAATGTTATAATGCTGTCACAAAGTAAAGAAGCAGTTTACATGGGTAAGCCTGAGGACTTTCCCTCCCTACAGGTTTCTGATCTTAATGAACAGACTGTTCCTAATATCCCCTAAGCATTACATTAGTAAGATGAAGAAAATAGTAAACCGAAATTGGTTAATTATTCTCAATAGAGATGACTTCTTTGAAGTTTCTTTGAATACTTCCTTTATCCAACAGACCTACATTTAATGTTGAGGCAAAACAAGGCAGGTATGAGAGAAAGAGAGAGAAATCAGGGAGAAAATAGACAGTACCCCAAAAGAGAATGTAGTTGATTCATAGGTAGCGTGTACAATAGAGCCAAGGAAGAATGTTTGGACAGGTTCAAAGGATGAGTACTGTAACACTGGATAAGAGATGTCTTGGTACCACACTCTAGGTAAAAGATTTAATATCTTTGCAAACATTTCCTGGACTAGCATGTCCAGGAAAATCCCAAGAATGTCACAACGCAGGGTGAATGTGTTTTTAATGTCCAAATTACAGTAGCAGATGGTAGAGGAGATGTTTTATAGACTCAGAAATTTGGACCTGATAAAAACTGCTGTGTTACCTGAAGTCACAATGTCTCAAAGAGGATTATCTTCCTGAAGAACGCCTATAGGACATAGTGTTTACCAAGGCCATGGGAACTGTTAGTGATAGCTTTCTCTGTGGGGCCAGTTAATAGTGAAGTTATTACAGAAATCAGTTTGCTGTTAACAAAAGAATGCTTGCAGTGCTCTAAAGCAAAAGAGGCCAGGCTGTGTGCTTCAACTCCTGGAAACAAGAAGGTTGGAGCTATTTTCATAAGCACCAAAAATCTAAGACCCTAGGAGTTAGCAAGATGGTCTTAACATGGTATCCCCAGAGCCAAAATGGGTTGATGGCCCTTGAAGGTAACTTGTTTAATATACACAATCAAGTATGAACTACAGACATAAAGTTGAAATAATGATTATTACTTTCCTAATGGAGGGTTATGCTGAGGATATGGAGTTCACATTTGTAATGACGAGAAGTTTTGGGCGTGGTTATAGTGTTGATTGTAAAACAATGTGAATGTGTTTTATACCAATGACTTTAAAAGAATTCAAATGTTTCGTAATTCACTTTTTGTTATACTAGATAATGTAAAGGAAAGAGGATTCTAACAGATAAGCAAAATGACAAAACGTTTAGTTGAATAAAATTTTATGGTTATTTGTCCAGTTACTCTGCCTGAGTCAGGTTTCTGAAACATGTGACCTAGAGACTGTGGAGTGAACTACCATCTGAAATAAAGTTTGTCACAAGCACCCAGTACAGAGTAGAATGTGCTTCCCTTTCTCCCCAGACAAATCTTCAGCCAGTTTCTCAAGCAGCTCTGGACCAGGGAGAGAGCTCATAGGTATTTTTAAAACATAAGAGTTCAAATGTTATTGATACACAGTGCCATCATGAATTCCAGGTTAGAGCAGGAGGAGCACATAGAAGAAAGGTAACATGAATTTCTTATCAAAGTCTGGCTTGTATCACAATACCCAGCTGTACACATTCACCCAATGCCAAAGGTCCCTGCCCTCAAACTAGAATTGAGATGAGTATATCTGACATGTAGAGACACCAAGCACCACTTGTTTGGTTTCTGAAGTAAGAACTATAATGTAAGAGAGCCAAACAAACTCCCATACTACAGCCAAGAAAATAAATCAAAACCTGTAACATATTACCAGGTGTATTGTGAGGATTTACACTACATTTACTAAGTTTTAAAATGTGGAAGTAAGGAATTCCAGACGTAGATTAAGTAGATCATATGAATATAATTCACCAGGTTGCCCCCCACAACAACTACATGAATGATAAAGAATATAGGTTGCATCAAATTCAGGCAAATTGCATCCTCACCACGACAGTCTTGAACAAGGTGGGTTTCACTCGAACAGAAAGATTTCCATTTGGGTATATACATGATATATAGACACCTACCCTGATTTTCAGATGGACTTTGACTATCCCAGGCACAGAAGATTAAAAACTCAGCTCATCTACAATGGGTAACAACACTTCTAGAATTTATCAAAGGGTTAGGTTGTGTCTGCTATCACAGGTGGAAAGAGAAAACATCTAAACACTGCATGAAACTTCATATTGATCGCTTGAGCACTGAGCTGATTAACAACAAATGTCCAAAACACTGGAAACATTTGGCAAAACATACACTATAGAAAGGAGAAGGTATTGCTTTTGAAGTTTCAAGCAGGGCTGGCGAGATGGCTCAGTGGGTAAGAGCACCAACTGCTCTTCCAAAGGTCCTGAGTTCAAATCCCAGCAACCACATGGTGGCTCACAACCAACTGTAATGAGATCTGATGCCCTCTTCCGGGGTGTCTGAAGACAGCTACAGTGTACTTACATATAATAAATAAATAAATATTAAAAAAATAGTTTCAAGCAGCTACAGCTTTAGAGATCCATTAGCAATTGGTAATGAGATTTTATACCTTGCAAGTAAAAGAAAATAAAAGTTACATTTGCTTGTTATATGATAAAGAAGAGAACATAATATTTGTTCCTTGGATTTTAGGAAGAATACTCATTAAATATCAGTAAACAGCAGTGGAGTATGGACTATGTTGCTAGATGATACAGAAGCTTTCTGCTTTCAGTTAGTAAGGAAATGCAAGCAAGTATGTGGGACCTCTGTCATTAATCCCATATATTCTGGCTTTGCCTCCTCAGCTCACATGTGTGGCTATGAACAACTTCCCATGTTACTAGAAAAAGGAATATGTAAAAGCTGAGTTTCTGTTAGAAAGATTTAAGTCATTTTATGAGTACAAGCTGAGAAGAAACACGGGCAGCATTACAGATGTAGTAAAAACTCATGAAACACGGTGACATTGGAGGAGGCAAGGAAAATGCCTCTTATTAATTTATTTGGTGAGAGGAGGAGTAATATATATATATATATATATATATATATATATATATATGTATATTTATATATATATACATACATATATATATAGTATTTCATTAAAAATACTAATCCAGTATTTCCTTATGCTTGGAGGACGTACTAAGAACCGATTAGAACCACAAGACAGAATAGTTTGAAAGTTCAGAAGTGTCTTTCTGGGCTATGTGTACATGAATATTAGAAGGAAGACACCAGAGAATCCACCAGAAAGTCATTTAATAGCGGTGTAAATAGTGCCCCAGCTGAAGTCAACTAGTATTTCTGATGACCCCTTCATCATTACAGATGACATCACACACACACACACACACACACACACACACACACACACACACA
>JADRCC010161137.1:0-13618 GCA_019843855.1 Hylomyscus alleni | reverse complement strand
GGGGGGGGGACTATTAGGAAAAGAAAAAAAGAACCATGGGGTGTGGGGAGGCAGGACACAAGAGAATAGTAGGAAATGAATAAGATTAAAGTGCAAAATATACATGTATTAAACTGTCATAATTAAACCGTCATTTTGCACAATGAATATATACTACTAAAAGTTATGACAAATAAGATTATAAAACCAGTCATAAGACAATAAGGTATTAGTTAAAGATACTGAAATGTAATCAATAAAATATGATATAGCAGTAGGTATGCTTTTCCAATGAGTCTCAACAGATTTTATACTTTTCAAAACTGATTTTATACTTTTCAAAACAGGTTTTATACTTTTCTCAAAAAATAGGATCTGGGATAACTGCATGTCTAAATGGTGAAAGAATGAATTGTCATCTCACACTATTCATACCAGTAAACTTGAAATAAATCATATGCCTAAATATAAAAATTAATTTATAAAATTTCTAGAAAATACATAGAAGAAGACCTTAAAGACCTCAATTCCTTAGAACAAATGTATATTTATACTGGAAAACTTAAATATATTACATTTTAAAATAAATATATTAACTATATTAAATAAACATAAGATAAAATGTTTTGCATGTATTTTAATTATTTTATTTATTTACATTCCAAATGTTGCCTCCCTCCCAGTCCCCCATTCTAGAGTTCTTCACCTCATTCCCTTACCCCTTTGCCTCTGAGAGGGTGATTCCCACTACCCCCTTCCCTGGGGCATCCCCCTAACGTGGTGCATCAAGTCTCTGCAGGGTTAGGTTCGTCCTCTCCCACTGAGATCAGACAAGGCCGCCCTCGGTACACGAGTGCCAGCCGCCTTAGACCTGCCTGTGTGTGCTCTTGGGTTGGTGGCTCACTCTCTGGGAGCTCCCAGGGGTACAAGTTAGTTGAAACTGCTGGTCTTCCTATAGGGTTGCCTTCCCCTTCAGGTCCTTCTCTCCTTTCCCTAACTCTTCCACAGGGGTCCCTGACCTCTGTCCAATGGTTGACTTTAAGTATCTGCATCGGTCTCAATCAGCTGCTGGTATTGCCTCTCAGAGGACAGCCATGCTATATGTTATTATATATATATATTTATTATTTTATATATATATATAAAATGTTAAATAAGATATATTTTATAAAAATGAAAAATTGCTGTTCTTCTAAATACACCAACAAGAAAATAAAATTGCAAATTCTAGATTAATGTTTTTTCGAATCTAAAGCATCATTTTCACTCTCTTGGTGAATTTGTAATCATAAGAAACCTAAGTACTGTCATCCAAAACATATAAAGAGTTCTCACAACTCAATAAAGACTGCCAATCAATAAAAGGGAAGTATGAAAAGGTATTTTAAGGACCTTATGAAGGGAGATTATATCCTTAAGCACATATCCTGGTAATCAAGGGGCTGGACAAATGGCTCAGTGGTTAAGAGCACTGGCTGCTCTTTCAGAGGATTCAATCCACAGCACCCATCCGGCTGTAACTCACAATTGTCTGTAACTCCAGTCCTAAAGGTTCCAATGCCCTCTTCCAACCTTCTCTGGCACTGCATCAAAATTGGACACAAACATGAATACAGGCAAAACTCCCATATACATAAAATAAAAAATGAAATGAAAAAATGTTTATGTGATCAATATCTTTAGCCTTTATGAAGATATAAATTCAAATACAATATCAAAATGTATAGTTACTAGAATATCTAAAATTAAAAACAGTGACATGACTTAAGTGTTGGCAAGGATTTGAAACAATTGGAATGTTTATACCTTATAGATAGAAGCATAAAATGAGATAACCTCCATAACAAAAAGGTTTTGTAGTTTCTTATTAAATTAAAACTTAATCTCAACTATGAGCCCAATTATCTCTACCTATCTATTCTGTACCTGACCACTGTTCGGGGCCAGAGATGGTATGTCTTCTCCAGGACCTACGCTAAAGTTTTATCATCATTGTAGCAGGGTTTGCAGGTGAGAAATTCAGAGTATATATCACTAAAAGGAATTTAGGTATTTTTCATAGGACTGGATTAATTATCATGAGAAAGTTGTGATAAAAAATAAGACCATCTCCTCAATGTTCTCTTATCTTTTTCTTTGGGGTGATGGTCTGACCCTTGTGAAAAGCAACTACAATGCTTTTAAATGGCTTAGTCTTTAGGTTCATGAGAGAAACTCCTTTATAAATACCTACTCTTAAATATTCTGTTACAAAGGCTGTAATGACTCAGCAGTTTAGAGGACATGCTCTTTTGGAGAACCTGGGTTCAATTCCCAGCACCCAACACAGCTTGCCACCATCTATAACTCCAGTTCCAGGAGATTTGACTCCCTCTTCTGGCCTCCATGACTATCACAAGCACATAGTGGAAAGGCAAAACCCTCCCACATATAATAAATTAATCTAAAAAATTAAATATTCTGTTACAACCACATAAACACTAAGAAAGCCACAAACAAGCAGTTTATAACAGTTTTATTCATAGTCATTAAAAGTTAGAACTGACTCAAATTTATTCATCAGTATAGAATTGTGGTATATATTCTGTAAAAAAATCACAACTTAGAAACAATTAATCTAATTGTTTACATGGTATCATCTATTCTTATCTACATAGTATAATATTCCAATTGTCTCAAATCCTTGCCAAGATGTAACTCATGTCAATGTTTTAATTTTAGTCATTCTAGTTACTATAGATTTTGATATTATATTTTATTTTAATTTATAGCTTTTTGAAGGCTAACAATTAAATATAATTAATTTAAATAACCAGAATCTTAAAATGAACAAATTGTCAGTCTGTACACAACACCAGAGATAAATGCTTAGACTGTTTATATAGAATGTAAATACTATACAACTTCATATATATGATCGACTAATTTGTAAAGACAAATGTCTTCATGACTGTCTAAAACACAGGTAAAATGGCACTTTCTAGAATTATGCTACATTTTGTATCCTGACAAGATCAAAGATTACATAAATGTATATTTGCCAGAAGAAACTATGTACATTTCGATAGGATGCATTTTATTTTATTTTATTATTTTATTTGTGGTCATTTTATTATTTTCTTGGGATTTTTTGTTTGTTTTCAATACATCCCAACCACAGTTTCCCCTCCTTCCATTTTTCCCAGTACCCACTTCCTTCTCCCCATGAGCCACTCCTCTTTCATTTCCTTAAGGGCAGGTATCCCAACGATATCAACCAAACATGTCATATCATGTTGCAATAAGACTAGGCACCTCCCCTCATATTAAGGCTGGATGAGGCAACCCAGTAGGTGGACATGGTTACCAAAATCAAGCAAAAGAGTCTGAGACAGCCCCTATTTCCACTGTTAGGTGTCCCACAAGAACACCAAGCTAGCAAGCAACTATAACATGCAGAGGACCTAGCACAGACCCATGCATGTTCTGTGACTGTTGCTTCAGTCTCTTTGAGTCACTATGAGCCCTGCTTAGTTGATTCTGTGGGCTGTGTTCTTGTGGTGTTATGCATTTTAAATGTAAACTTGGCCTCCATAAAAATCATCTTAAAATGAAAGCAGAACCCTCTCAGCTTGAGAAATGTGTACTCTCCTCTCTGCTCCCTGGAGTAGCATGAGCTCATTTTCCAGCTGAAAGGTGATGGCATTATTTATAAACAAATGTCAGCTTCTGCCTTGACGTCAAAAAGGAAGTCAGTCACATGCCCTCAAGGTTTTTGATGGGTGGGGTGAATATGTGTCAGAAAAGGAGCAAAGGATATCAAGGGAGAGCGAAGTGGATGGGGGAGGGGTGGGGTGTACGTAAGAAAACATCAGGGTAGGGTTGTAAAGATTTATTCTGGTTTTAGAAAGGGATATGCCAGGGCATGTTCCATTAAGAAGATAATCTCAGGGTGTGGGCTCATAGGAAAAGATCAAAAGGAAGTAGTTTGCCTTAATGAAAAACCTTTGCAGTCAGTGAAGAGCCATCTCCCTAAGACTATGCTCAATACATTGCCCTAAGGACAACTGGATTTGTAGAAGCCTTTTAAATACATTCATGAAGTACAAGATTGCCAAGTTCTGTGTACTGTATTATCTGACTAACTCAGGAGGTGAATCCCACCGTTAGATGTTTCTGGATTTAATGAGAAGACAGGACTGCTGTTTGAATACAATGTTCAGAAACAGAAAATGCAAAATTATTTTCCTTCATGTCCACTGGCTTCTGTGGTGTAATTCATAAAACTCCTAGCTGCAGCATCCCTAGTCTAAACAAACAAAGGGCTAGACAGCCTCAAATTAGTCCAGCTGATTTATACTAGTTTACACATGACCTTCTTTTCTTCTAGTATCTTTGTTGGGCTGCCTGACTAGTTCTATGTTCCCAACACCTGCATGAAGGGGAAGAAATAAAAATAAGAGTGATCTCTATGAGTTATTTCTTTTAGTGTCTCCACAAATCTTGAGAGGAGATGTTGCAACTCATCGTGAAAAGAGAATGTGGCAGGAATCTCTCTGGCTCTTTATCAATAGCAACTTCCATGATGGTTACTTCCCTTAGCAACTTCTTTCAAAACACTGATGACTTCTCTTTCGCTTTCTTCCCTCCTAATCAACTAGGAACAAAGTCTGACAGCACAACCGTGTACTTGGACATCTGTAAACCACAGAAATGAGCCTCTACTGGAGCACTGCCAACAGGTTCAACATCCACACCAGCTGTCTAACCTAAAGCCTGTCAATTGAAGGTCTGAAAACTAAATTTAATATGAGGATGATAATTACGTTCAGCGCGAAGGCTTGTTATGCATGAGTTAACCCTTGGCAAACACATGGAGCATGCCCCTGAAAGGGTACAGTGCTTGGCTTTGTAAGCTAAATTGTCACTCTTAACTTGGGAGAACTTTATCACAGGATGATACTCTTTATCCTATCTATGAGTGCTCTTGAAATGATAGGCTTCCTTCCCTCAACTAAGTCATTTAGCACTGTGCCTTAAAATCGTAAGACTTCAACTACTAGTTCTTTAAGTTAATCTGGATGTCAGAACATGCACAAAACAGACATTATGATGTCAGTAACTCAGGATAGTAACAATATCTAATTGTGTTTTTTTCTTTTCAACTGAGACTTCAGAAAAAAAGCTTAGGGTCTTAACAGAGATTCTAAGCCCAAAAATGTACTTTGAGCTAGTAGCGTAAAATGGTGACCTTTGGTGGATACCAGGAAGGAGAAAGGTCCTTCTCTGGCATTTGCCCAGGACTGGGTATTTATCTAGTTTTCATGTTAATCCTCATAGATCTCGGGATATTGCTCGCCCTCTTTTAGCTGGCACCTTGTTTGTTCTGTCTTTCCTAATCAGGTCTTAACCTGTCTCTTTATTTCAAGCATACCCCTTTCAATTCATTTTCAGCATCTAGCTTCTTCCAAAAGAACTGACGCAACTCTGTCTACATCAAATCATGGTTTCCTCTCTTCTAGGTAACCTTTACACAATATCTTTCCTGTCCAGACTCTGCCATGTCCAGCTTAGGACTTCATTAGAGGCTGGATCACGCTAGGTGCTTGAGAAGCTGTGACAGATGAAATATATACAGAAATCTGTCTACAAAAGACTTACGTTTTTTTTTTTTAAAGAAATGGTATAAAGATGAAAAATAGTTAGTTCATAGATAAGAACAAATTCCCCATCTACTATATACAGAATAAGTTACTGGGCCTGAAATACAAAGTAGTCTTAAAGCTCCAGTTACCTGTTCTCTTGGTAAGAAGATAGAATTGGGCATAGCAACCACAGCAAAGCTGCGTCATTCATGTCAACTGGAGAGCAGTATTCAAATAGATGAGAGAGCAAAATAATCACCAAGGGTGAGTCATTAGAGAATACTTTTCCAAGGAAGTGGAACTTAATAAGATCTTGAGGGAAACTATAGTTTAGTGAAACAGCAAATAGGAGGAGGGTGTGTAGAGCATTCCAGACTGGGGAACAGTGTGCAGAGAGGTGTGGCACCAGGGATGCTAGGAGGTTGTTGAAAAATAATGAGTACACTGATGAAGAGTATCTGAGAGGTAAACTTTTAGAAGAACTTGGAGATGAATCTAAGGAATTTTATTTGCTCCTGTGACTGTTTTACAAAACCCTGAGACTCTTCTGTCCACATTGGATGGGAGAGAGAAAGAGATCAGTTGGGAGGGGACCTCTATGTAGGTCAGGATCAGGGGCTTTGGTTCTACTACAACCAGATGCATCACCCTTTTCTCTTGTTTGTTATGTTGGAAGACTATATAAGAAACCTTAAGGCGGCGGTGGTGGCACACGTCTTTAATCCTAGCACTTGGGAGGCAGAGGCAGGTGGATTTCTGAGTTTGAGGCCAGCCTGGTCTACAGAGTGAGTTCTAGGACAGCCAATGGCTACACCGAGAAACCCTGTCTCGAAAAAACGAAAAACAAAAAATCAAAAACAACAAAAAAAGAAACCTTAAAAGAAAGTATTCAATTTAAGAATATGTATATATGTATGTATGTATGCATGTATGTATGTATAATATTAATAAAATGCTTCATTACATTTTTGAACTTTTATTGACCTAGGATTTACCTTCCTCTAATAGTGTTTTCCAGTGGTTTTCTTAGACTGCTAGATGGAGCAAATAGGATGCTACTTTCATGTTACAATCTACCAAATATTTAAAAGCAGCTGTTACCTGCCCATAGCTTTTTCTTTCCAAACTAATCAACCTATGTTTCTTCTTGTCCCTCTAAAGATAAAACAATGAGTCCTCTCATCATTAAGCCTGGATTCTGCAACACACTCCACCTGATCCATTTTCTTCCATCTTCCTCCTTAGGCATAGTCACTGTACCAGAACAAACACATAGAAAAGATTAATTTAAATGCGCAAATGGAAATCTGTCAACACAATCATGGTGACTCCTGTTCCACAAATTAGTGTAATTTGGGAATGCTGATTGCCATATAACCAGTGCAGTCAATTAGTTCTCTCCCTTATAAACACCTGGGGCCAAAAAGAGGTGAGTCTATTGAAAGTAGAAGCATTATAGTATTTATATAGTACAGGACAGGTCTGGATTTGTATCTATTTCAGCATACTAGCTGGATGACTTTGACAAAACCACTTATTACAGAAACTCAGTTCCCACTTTGGTAAATGAGATGTAATAAAAATAACTAATTCATGAACTCATGTTCATTGAATCAGGTGCTGTATATGACTGCTGTATTCCTGCTAATGTGAATCAAAGTAAAACGACAATTGCTCTCATCATTACCTCACTGAGGTTAGGCGCACACCTCTTTCTAATCTTTATTTCACCATGGTTTCACTTCCTCTTCCTGGACACAAAATTTAAACAGGTAGTCATCAAGTCTCGCCTTTCTCATTGGTGACAAAAAGCCACCTCCTTTGAAGACATTGATTGCATCATTTTTTCTGAATGGAGATGAAAGAAAGAAATCACCAACAGTGAACGTGACTTCTACCTAAGGTTTTTGTATATTTGTTTATGTGGAAGTGGACTGCTACTATTCAAGCCTAAGATGGTGGTACTGTGTCCTAAATAATTAACCTCCTCTTAGTTTATCAGAACAGCATCTCCCTTGGGCATGATTGTGAAAGGAGAAACTGGGAGGAGAATGAAAGGCCTTGGAGGGAGAAAAGGAAGGAAGAACCTATAGAATTAGATTTCAACTTAAAAATTACAAAATAGTGTCTCTTTTAAGTCAATTATAGGAACCAATCAATCTATATTTCCCTATTCCATAAAGTTTTAAAAGAGGTATTCTAAGAACATAACCAGGGGGTTGGACAGAGGAAGAGATGGAATGAGACATTTTCTTAGAAACACAGAATGGGGCCAATTAAGAAACCCTTTATATAATCACTTTTGACCTGTATTGTATTATTTAAATGCAATGAGTTTTCTAGGTTCGAATTCCATCACACAAAACAATATACCTTCATATTTTCTTTGAAACTTCCTTGAGTTATAATCATATGCTTGTATTTCATATGGTCCTGGATTTTGTGTGGAAATCTAGTATTCCCTAGATTTTCACTTTGACATTCAGAACCTCAGGTATTTCTACACACAGGCTTTGAATTTCTAGACAGAGCAGTCACAAACATTGTATTCTCCTCTAGTGTTCTATGTCCTGTATGATGCCTAATTGTCTACGTGCAAGAACAGTTTTGATAACCCTTACAGTCTATCAGCCAAGAACTGGGTGACCCTTCTGAGCTTAAGTTTGGCTAATTATTGAGAATGTGGGGGTAGCATGGGCATTAAGTGGGAACAGTGTAAACAAGTGTCCCAGTCTCCAGAAATACACTTAGAGCTTTGCTAGGAATAGAAATAAAGCAAATGTGGGAAAGGGTTATTCATATTGTAACAAAACTTTACAGTTTAATTTGTCTTTCTACATGTTTTTGCTTAAAGTACTAATTATGAAACAAATTCTAACTAAAGTATCCTTCTACCACTTTCTGTCTTGATTGTTAACTTTTTCTTTCCTTTTCCTTTTCTCTGTCCACGTCACTATTAAATACTAAGTAATAGTTACGTATCACAACATGGAATCACATTATATATGTAAATACATATATTTCTCTTTCCTTTACCTGCTCTCTTGAAATTTATATGTACTCCCATGTGCAAAACTTAAGGCACTGGTAAAAAAGACAGTAGTTGGACTGAAAAAAATATGTTTTAGTATATTTGTGAAGCATTTTGTCAGAATCAGACACTTTTAAGAAAGACTTATTGAAGACCATCAGACCTCATTTTCAAGGAGTATCCTTTTTTACTCTCTCATGAGCTTGTATCATTGAGTATAATGTAGGAGTGTCCTAACCTAGGCACAAAACTTTGGACTCATTAGATGATAACTGGTTGTCCAATGTAGAATACATTGCATAAGCTATTATACATGAACACAGTAACCTTTCAGCAAACACAACTCAAAGCATACATAAGCAAAAAAAAAAAAATTGAATGAGAAAAAGTCTTGAAAGTGATATGTTACCCAAGGAAGTATAGAAGGCAGTTGGAAACTATCTTCTAGAAATGCAGGGATGGCTTGAAGGTAGGCCTCTCAAGATCCCCAGATGTCAAAACTGAACAGCCCTGGGAACATTCCTGGCATGTAATATGGCCTGGGAAGGAGAACCAGGGGTGAAAGTAACATATTTGGATTTGCAAAAATGAACAACTCCTTTTGCCAAACATGTTTTTCCCCTCAGTGTTCAAAGTAGAATAGGAAATGCAATCCATATGGTTTGGACGCACTTATTCTCAATTATGAAGAGCTTCAAAATATTTTCTAACTTCTCAAGGTTTTAAGCCCTTTTCCTCCCTAAAGAACAGGAAGTCTTAATTTTCCTAGCTTGAGGGAACTTGCAAATGCAAACGATTTATGTTGGATTTTAATATGAGGGTTCATGAGTTTAAAGTCAGAAACAATTGCTATAATCCAGTGTCAAAACTATTGCCAGTGATCTCTCTCTCTCTCTCTCTCTCTCTCTCTCTCTCTCTCTCTCTCTCTCTCTCTCTCTCTCTCTCTCTGTCTCTGCTTAGATGTGATATCTTTTAGAAAAATTCTGACTTGATTTTTGTCTTGAAATGGAAGAGAACATATTTTGAAAGAAAATGCAAGAGAGTTAGAATTTATAGAGGGATTATGATGGTTCCAGCTCAGTTATACAGCTGAGCAAATCACCTCCATATGCTAACATAGTTCTGGGTATTTTTTTTTTAATTTTCTTTACATCTGTAAGAGGGGAAAAAAACTCTATGTTAAAAAACTCTATGTTAAAAAGTATACCATTTGATTTTAAGCCTTTATCTAATGACTTAGATGTGAGAAGAATGTTATACTTAGGGCTAAGATTTTTTTGTTATTGTTGACTTTCCTCTGACATGCCACCAGTTTTTATATTTTTATTTGATTCATCAATAAGAATTACTGCCTTATACATGGAAATACAGTTCATTATTTCTACTATAGATCATAGAAAGGATACTTCTGGAGTCAATGAAAAAGAAAAGTCAGGAGGGAAACTTAGACAAAAGATGGCATCACAAAGACATTGTTTTATAGCTTGTTTTATCAACCCTGGATACTTAGTGTTAGCAGTGCTGCTCCACCTGGACACCTACCAACAAAATAATTAAAGATGGATTTGATGCATTCAATTACACAATATATGAAACGATTATAGTACCTCTCATGTTTGTACAATGAGTGTCAATATAAAAAAAAAAAAAAACTTTGGTTCCTGTGTGTAGCTCAGCCTAGGATAAGCAAGACCCTGAATTCTGTCCTCAGTACTAAATAAAGAATAAGTAAATTTTATTTTAGCTATTTGTGTGTGTATGTGTCTGCCTGTCCATATGTATATATGTATGCATGCATGTATGTATGTATGAGTGTACAGGAAAAGATGTATTGGGACACTGGAGAGTATGTGCTCAGAGGCTAAAAAAAGTGTGTCTGACCCCTCAGAGTTGGAGTTATAGGCATTTTCAGGACAACCAGCTTGTTAAGTTGAATCTAAACTCTGATTTTCATGATTATGCAGAAAGTAATCTGAGCACTGAGCTATCTCACTAGGTCCTAATTTTAATGTTTTTAAAAGAATATATAAAGATAGGTACTTATATAATCATATATGTAATTATAATGTATTCCCTAATCTCCTCAACTTCCACTGTCTCTGACTCCTTCTTATATGGAATCTGCAGTTACTGACAGGTCAACCAAAGTTGGAAAGTTTTGACCACAGAAAATACTGTGGTCATAAAACATACAAAGCCATACTTTCTCATTCTTCTCTGGGTTCTCAATCACTTTCAAGTTCAAATAAAGAAGTTTATTTTATTTCAACCTTACATTTGTAGCCCCTGTGTGGTCTGATTATCCTAAAATAGACATTTTTGTCTTTCATACTTTAGTAGCTGGGTCCAACTAGTCTGTCTGGTATCATTCCACCTGTCTAGAAATAAACAGTAGGGATGCTTAAATGTAGGTCTCTTGGCACCAAGGTAGTTTCTATCATAATTAGGACTCCTGCCATAGCTACTATAAACGTTCTCTGCTTACATTGGCTGCAAGGATTATTTTCTTAAAACAGTCATAATACTAATTTACTTGGTGAGGTTGGATTATTGAGGGATGGAAGCTGGCACATCCTGGTTTAGGAGGAATGACTAGTATTATCAGAAGAGTAATCATGTTAGAGACTTTGCACTAAAACAAAGTGAAGTAATATCCAACGTGAACAGAACATGACTCAAGTCATTTAACTTTAAGAATACTTTATTCTAGCTCTATAGCTTGGTTTTCATGTGAGATTCCTAACAGCAGGAGCTGGAGCTGTCTCTGACTTTATTATCTACCCTTGGGACCTTTTCCTCCTATTGGGCTGTCCAGTCTAGCCTCAATAGGAGAAGATATGCCTAGTTTTAAGGAAACTTGATATACCAAAGCTGGTTGATATCCATGGGAGGAGTCACCTTTTCTAAGGAGAAAGGAAGGAGGAATGGATAGAGAGGAGGGAAGATAGGGAGAAGGACTGGAAGGACACAGGGGAGGAGAAACTATGGTCAAGATGTAAAGTTAATTAATTAGGTAGGTAGGTGATTAAAAATTGGAGAAAAATAAGGAAACCTTGCTCTAGTTTAAAACTAAGATGTTCCCCCAAAGGTCCATGTCTTAAAGACTTGTGGTCATCTTGGTTTTGTTAAAAGGTATTGAAAGAAACCCCCAAGAGATGGAACTTAGGTGAGAGACTTTAGGTCTTTGAGAATGTGTTCTTGGAGATAATGAGTCCCCAGTATCTTCCCCTTTTTCTTTCCCATTTTGATCATGAAGTAAACACTTTTTCCAGATTTTTCTGCTATCATTTACTGGGGCCTTACCCATCAGAGGCTGAAAAACAACACAGCCAACCAAGTATAGATCGAAACCTCCAACATTGTGAAACAAAATAAATATTGCCTTTCTTAAGTTGATTATCTCAGGTATTTGTTATAACAACAGAAAGCTATTGGCAGGCAACCACATGAGGAAGATCCTGTTTTTATTTCCACTTTAATAACGAGAAAATATAATCTCAGAGTAGTTCACTCACCTCCTAAAGTTGACATTATTAGTAAGATGTAGACATGAAAAAGAACTCGAAGCTTCTGAATCCATATCCAGTGTCCTTTGTCTTGACAATAGCAATGTGCTGTCAGTATTTTGAAAGGTTATCACAGTATTTTTTAATCCATTGTTTTATTCCCCTCATTACTTCACTCCTTTCAGGACAGAATTCTCTTTAGTCTGATGTAATGGTTTTTCTTTTAGTTGATACTCCATAGTTTTGAACAAGGAATTTAACCTCTCTGTGGCATGATCTTTCTAATCAATGAACCAAAGATAATACGGTAGAGCATTTGTACATATTAAATAAGATAACATTCTTCTTTATTTGTGTAAAGAGGTATTATCCTCCTGGAGCTTAAATCTAACTGGGAGTCCACAGAAACCTAGACAGCTTTTCCTTGTTACATAAAGACAACATCTGAAAGATATATTTAGAAATACTTGGGAATTGTGACACAAAGAATTTCTTTTGCATTTCTTTATTGTTAAAAGTATCATTTTACTCTGGCAGTTCTTTCTAGAATCTCAAATTAAGTAGGAAAATTGACAGTACATTTAAATCCACCCTTTCTTTAAAAAGGACTGTGTCAGCCCAAAAGTCACAGCATAACTGAACAACTGTTTCTTTGGACACATTTCCAAAATAGAGTTAAGTTAGATAAGCCCTTTAACTTAGAAAATTATTTATTTAAACAGCATCTTTACACATGTGCTTTGTGTGCAATGCTAAGACAAGAAGCTAGGGGAAAGATAAAGAGCAGTTCCTACATTCAAGAAACTACATTTAAGAATGTATTACATAAAACTAAAGGTGAATCATGAAAAGTTTTAAGGCATTATCAAGGACAACATCATCCTAAGGTCATTGTAAGCCATTTAAGTTTTAAACAAGGGTGTGGCCTAATCAGATTTGTATTTTACATGGATCACTAGTTGCAGTGTGAAGAGTGGATTGTAAAGAGCAAAAGACTGACTCAGGCAAACCAGTTAGAAAAAATGTTGCAATAATGTGTGAGATGATGACAATCTGGATGGAGTTACCAGCAATGGACACATAGAAAACCATATAGCACACCCCGGGTGCAAAGACTTCTTATCTTATCAACAGGACAGAGAAGCAGTAGGGAAGTAATTTTCACAAAATACAGGAGCAAAGTCTCAAGGCCTTCACTATAGATCTGACTATAGCCTGACTGCGTGTACAAAAAGTGTTGAGAGAACTATGCATTGGGCTTTTGGTTGGTTGGTTGGTTTATTTCTTTAATATGGAATCTCTCTACATAGTCATGGCTAGTCTGGAGCTCACTTTATAGACTAGTCTGACCTTAAATTCAACGAGATTCACTTGTGTCTGTTTTAGTTTATTAAACAATGTTAGTTGTGTATCTTTTATGAAAGTTCACCTGCTCTAGGTAACTGAGAAGAGAGAAAGGGGAGAGAGAGGAAAAGGAA
>JADRCC010161134.1:0-13237 GCA_019843855.1 Hylomyscus alleni | reverse complement strand
TTTTTTTTTTTTTTTACTAAAAAAAATACCTTGCCAGAATCTCCCTTATCCTACAGGTATCCATTTATAAAGAACTGCAAACATATATCTACATCTTACTTTCTATGTCCTTTATTTTTTTTATTTTTTATTTTTGATGGAACCTTTTCTAACCCATCAATGTGATATTCCCCTTCCTGAGGGCATTATCTAAACTCCAGATACACAGTAAAATTCTGAACCCATAACATCTTTATGAAAGATGTTTTCATCATTTCAGATCTTCATATCTCTGGAGAGAAAATCCAATTATAAAAATTCTAACCAGATGGTCAAGTTATTAGAGGCAATTGGCACTGATGGATATTTACAGAGTCTCTCTGAAAAGCAAATGGGCATCATGAAAACTGAATTGTTTCTAGCATCATGGTTCATATATGTATGTTTTTCCCCAGATCTGAGATTCTATAAAGCAAATACAGCTCCTCCTTGCTCCCACTTCTATGGACTTGAAGCCAGAGGACAGATCACTAATCAAGCATTGTCTTATATTACTGTTGTCAAACAGTAGCACTATTTACTATTTATTCCATTGGCACTAACTTGGTATCCAGGAGTTATCAATAGCTAATGTTTTGCACATTTAGAGTTTAAATCACCATGTTAAAATATCAGCAGGTATTACTTTCTTATTATCTAAATCTGAAGTTATATTCTATGAGAGAAGATTCTGTCTTTCTACTGGTCCTAATGATCTCCTGTTCAAAGCACTCCTTGGAGTTTCTCCTCAGTCCATTGAGTTTACTTCTCTCTTCTGTTACCTTTTCTGGCACCATGAATCTTAGTGTTGTGGTTCATATAGTGTGAGGGCTTGACTCCATTGTCTGAACAACATATAAGATGTTAACCATGGTAGATGGGAGATAAAACATTTAGAAAAAATTTAACTTCCAGTCACAATAATTTTATTATCAGGAATAATTCCTATACTTACATTCAGCTGCCAAATTATTTTTAAATATTAATTTCCAGTTTAACAGACTTTGAACATATATATTCAAATCTATTCAACTGCTTATATAAATTATCAACACACAGTGATTCTAACATTTAAATATACTCTTTACTGGTCCAGCTTCTATTTAATGTATAGTTTAGATAACTCAAAATTTATTAAGTTGAAGCTGGACCCATAGATTTCATTACAGGGCTAAGAACTGAATTTTAGTATGTTATCCTGGGATCTATTACTCAGAGTTCTTTGTGCTAATGAGGCTACAGTTTATCATGCTGCCTATGAGGTCGGCTCTGAGCTTTATTAAAGAATGCCATTCAGGCTTTCAGAACAATGGCAGGCTGGGTGTTCATTCCATTACAGGTAGAATGGAGGATCATGGCTTTATAGAACACCACTGGAATTAAAGTGCAACAGTGCCAGGCAAGAGGCAGTACACTTTATTTTTGTATGACATTTACATCATGTATTATATGTAGTGTAAAGTCCATAATATATTGTTTTCACAAATGACTTACAGAGCTTCTGAGAAGGTAGAAGTTTGGACAGATTGTACATACAGCTAGAAAGTGATATGTTTTACTGACTGAGAGGAACATGTAAGAAAATGAACACACACACACACACACACACACACACACACTCTTTCACAATGAAAATAAGATAATATTGAATAATGCAGAGATGCAGCCCGAACAATGGATGTCTTCCCATGTTAAATGGTGCTATGCAATGGAATAGATTGTCTTTACCCAGGAATGGATAAAAGAGAAAGACTGAAGGAGCAAAAAAAAATCACAAATATGTACTGTAAAAGTATTTTATCCTCATACGTGACTAACTACATTTTACATAAGAAGCTATTAAGTAAGAAACACATAATGGATCTGCCATTTCCATCCCATTGTGACTTTGCAACCCTTGCTTTCACCTAGGCAAAATGCACAATCCATTTCCCATGTTCAATCTGGGAGAGTAATCTCAATCCATTTCCCTGATCAGTTTCTCTGAATCTACCCATGATTTTCAAAATCTCCCTTCTATTTAATGTTCAACATTCTGATACGTATTACAGAAAATGTGTGTGTGTGTATACATTTGTGCATGTATGTTTGCATGTGTGCGCATGTGTGTGTGTGCCAGCATGTGTTTGTGCATGTGTCTTCATGTGTGGGTGGTCTGATGTTTTTCTCTCTATTGTTTTTCATCTTTTTTGAGATGGTTTCTCACCAATGAGCTCACCAGTAGGCTAGAGTGGCTGACCAGTGAGCCACAGGGATCCCCTCTCTGTGCCTCCTAGTGCTGGGACTACCACTGGGTGTCATGTATTGCTGAGGATAAATCAGAACTCAGTCATTGTGTTTGCAAGCACTTCACCATCATTGTCCCAGACAAGTCATAGGGAAACTTTTAGATCTAAATTAAAAATTAATGGTGTGTACTATGGTGACTCTAAACTTCTTTACATTTTTGATGCTTCATTGATCATGTTTCTTAAGATAGCAGTCATTTCATTCTCTAACAAAATTCTTAGTACAGTATGGATTAAGATGGCGACAGAAGTCCTATAGTATTTGTTGAGTGTAGTTTTGAGATTTTTTTCCCAGTGTTTCTGTAATTTAGGGCCATGACAACAGGGTGGTTCTTTGTTTTGTTTGCCTTTAAACCCACAGTTTTATCTAAGACAACCCAAGAATAATTTCTTAAAGTTATATGCCTGTTCTCTTTTATAAGATAGGAGCTGGAGAGAAATCCAGCTAGAGGGTTGATACAGAAGCCATTCACCTCCACATGATCCCACTCTAGACAAAAACATCTGCCTAAGTTTCCATTTCTCTAGCTTTGTGGCTACAGTTGCAACAAATATAATCCATTCTCCCCATAGGCTATGCTCTCCCCATAAAATTCCCACCAGGTATAAAAATGCCCAAATTTGTAATAGAATTCCAAGGGTTTTAATTCTTGTTAAAAAAAAAAAAACTTTAAATATCTCATCTCTAGGAATGGCAACAGCTACATTCAGTGCCCATGGCTCCATAACTGTAGGAAGCATGCTAGGAATAAACCCAAAAACTCTTTTGTAAGTTGTGTGAGGATAAGTAACCTCAAAATCAGTTTATGATTATAGATACCATAAATACTTTCATTACCTCTGCCATACAGTTTATAAAGTTTGAGGCCCTAAAGCAGTAAATAGATGTACTGTTAACTCAGGGAGCATGTCCTTTCACAATTATTCAGCAGGCTGCCACCAGTACCAACATCACCACCACCACCACCACCACCATCACTATGATTACCATCATTATCATCTCCACCACCATCACCATCATCTCCATCACCGTCACCATCGTCACCACGATCACCACCATTATGTTCTCTTCAGCCCTTGTGGAGTAAACTGTTTAGTATACACTCCCTGTTTGTCTTGAAATTCTAGATTTCCACTGTAGATCTATCTCAAGTGAGATATGTGTAAGCAATATCTTGTAATATGTGTAAGAGAATATGTGTAATATATGTAAGAGAAGATTTCTGTAAACAGAAAGCATGTGAAGTATGCTGATAATGTTTAAAGAGACAACAGTCACTGGGCATGGTAGAACATATCTGGAATCCCAGTATGGGGAAGACTGAAGCAGGAGGATTACAAATTCAATGTTAGCCTCAGCTACAAACTAAACAAACAAAAAGAACAAACACCAATAATAAATGGAAATTATTAACAACAAAAGGGGTTGTTTTATTATTCAACGTATGATTGGTATAGTAATGAATATTTGTTCTCTGAAACTGCTAATTCTAATAAATTTTTCTATAAGTATAAAAGATTATAATTAATAACATTCCCCCATAAATAATAAAGCTATTTGTTTAAGACTTTAAATAATATTAAACACTATAGAAGCTTGAAAAACTTCACAAATGTGGTTTCCTTTATAGAGGGGAAAATGTGGGAAGAAGAGTCACAAGACAACAGCCTCCAAAAACCAGGCTTGTTGAGTAATTGTTTACATACAAATAAATAAAACCCAAGATAAAATTGGTTTAAATGTTGTTTCTAGACAAGGCTTGAAATGGGGTTCAAACCTTGCTCAGTGTAGTTGATTTTGCTGCTAAAGTGGGAGCATATGAAACTGCATTAAGATTTGAGTAAATCAGAGTCCTACAAAATAGTCAAGTTAAAACATGTAGTAGGGAAACAAAGTTTGGTATCCAGGTCTTGCTTAAGATGGAGAAGGCACAGTTCAGAAGTCAGAGTTACTGGAGGGGCAGGTAGGCAGGGCCTGCAGGAACTGAACCTGCAGAGTAAGGCTTGTAAAGAGAAGCATAAAATGCAGAAGCAGGATGCTGCATATCCCCAGGCACACTGGTTCTAGAGAGCAGGCCTTTAGAGATGATAGCACTGGCAGCCTTCACTCTCTGGCTGGGTGGTTGGGTTTTGTCCAGTGCAGAGTTATCAACAGGCATTGGGAAGGCAGAAAGAGAGATCCTGGGGTTTAGTTATTCCCAGGATTCTCTCCTGCTGATCCCAAGGTAGACAGAGATTGTGTTTCTCACATGACTTTCTCAAGAACATCAATTCTCTCTCATTTCTCAGCCCCATGCCTTATGGCTGCTCTCCATTCTGCCTGACATGACATTTATTACACTCTACACAGACTTCTATTCTCGAAAAGTTGATGAGTCTGCAAAGATATGGAAAGACTAAAAAGTGACAAAAAAAATAAGAAATGATACCACTAACAATTAAAAAATAAGTCAAGAGAGTCAAGACAGAAAGGCTGAAAGCAGGTATGGGACACTATTTCAGAATGGAAGGTGTGGTCATCAGAATGGAGACACAGCAAAGAGACAGGAGAAATCACAATGGGTGTAACTGATAACAACAGCCTGATAACAACAGCCAGAGTCAGTGATCCTGAGAATCTAATACCCAAGGCCTCTGAAAGCACCTGTGCACACATGGTACTCATAAGCTCATGCACATATATACACATTAAAAAGGTCAGTTGAGCAGTTTCCAGAAGAGAGCTGTCTGTGTACAAGGAGATGGGCTTGCAAGATGTGACTGAAGACAAGACTGAGAAAATGGAACAGAAGTAGCATTATTAAATAAGTTTCAGATAAGAGATATAGTAGTTTTCTCTGAAGACTGAGAGATGGCAACACTGGAGAGATAGAAATGGTGCATTGCTGTGCTGGTTTGAATAGGCTTGGTACAGGGCGTGGCACTATTAGGAGGTGTGGCTTTGTTGGAGGAAGTGTGTTACTTTTGGGGTGGGCTTTGAGACCCTCCTCCTAGCTGCATGGGAGACAGCCTTCTCTTGCTTGCTGTCAGATCCAGACGTAGAACTCTCAGTGCCATGCCAGTGCCATGCCAGTTTGGAGGCTTCCTGCCATGATGACAATGGACTGAACCTCAGAATCAGTAAGTCAGCCCCAATTAAATGTCGTCATTTATAAGAGTTGTCTTGGTCATGGTATCTTTTCACAGCAATGAATACCCTAACTAAGACAATTGCATTCAGTGCTCCAATCTAGGTGTGAATAGAAATTCACTGAGAAAACTGGCACGGCCTGTCTAGGGTCAGAGCAGGCTTTTACCTCTTAGTTTCTATGGCAGACAAGAGGCAATGGCATGCACCGTGGTTGAGAGTCGTCCAAGAGCATCAAGGCAAGCTGGCAGGCAAGTGTGAGATTGTTCAATGTGTGCTAAGTGCTGGAGTTAGAGAAAGGCATGGGTGAGTAAGGATAGGAGAGAGGAAAGGAAGGACAGGGGAAAGAGTATAATCATGCCTTGTGACTTACTATGCATGTTAGTTTGCTCTAGGCATGAATATCCGTGGGCACTTAACAGATGGTGGGACACACAGGGCCTGTGTGAGGCTGCAGGGAAACAGACGTGGCTCAGACAGCATAACTGACAGGAGAGTGCTCACAAATGAGATTTCAGAGGAAAGAACTAGAAGCCTGCCCTGTGTGGGGCTAAGGTTTCCCAGGAGCAATGGCGCCAGTGGTGAGGACATCATAAATTCATGCGATTATGGCATCAGCAAGACAGCCCTTCTTCTGATCCAATCCGGGTGCTAAGAAAGCATCTTAGGAGAGCTGACATTACTTTTAGTCTACTCAGTAGATGCCTGTGAGATCTAAATGTTTGTTCAGCAAATCTATTTAATATGCCATTTTAAAACATTTTATATAGTTTCCTTTACCAAAAGGAATTTGTAGCTCCCTCCAACATGACTAACAATTGCCATTGTTTATCTAAGATGTGCAGCCATAATACACAAAGATGTTGGCGATCTTCAAGAATGCATTGCAGGGTACATTGGGTTTCATCATCAAGTTCCTTACAGCCATGTCCTGTAAGCTGTGCTGGACCACTAGACAAAGTGTGTGCTGCTTAAATGATGTTATTAATTCAATGTTCTCCCTGGTGTTTGTGTTAACACAGACCAGCCGCTCTGAAGCAGGCCACTTTTCCACTGTCTGCAGGAGCCTTTCTGACTTCATCTTTAGCCAAGGACCAGGACAATGCATCCTAAAACATACCAGGTTTCTGTGGAAAACAAGAGATGCTCAAGTCGGAGAATAACTTTCAGACAGGAGAAGATATGGGATGTTTGTCATTAAGACATTTTATTTTACTTTCTATATTTTTGCACAATTAAGTATCAGATATGTAGCTTATTTTTGATGAAATCAGACTTGTCTAATAAGACTGCTGATATAGAAATCAGGCCAAGGTAATCGTGCACAACCTGGACTTCAGGTCAATGTGGTGAACATGGAAATTGAAGCACTGGAAAAAGATCTAAGCACTTAGAGATAACTTTTTTTAACCGAATCTAGACAGAGAAAAAATTTCCTACCTAAGATTTTCCATAAATTTCTGTAAATATCCACAATTATTTCTTGGCTAGTATTTTTTTCTCTTTTTTTTTCTACCAGTTTTCTTCCATGGAATCTCAGGGCACAAATCTCTAATTAGAAGTTAGTGTGCTTCACAAAGTTTATACAAAAGCCCTAGTAAATCCCACCTGTGGATACCAGAAGGTGGTATTGATAATTAGCTGTGTATATTTCTAATTATATAGATAGCTATTATACACATACGTGCTGCCTAATACAATTAATATTAAAAATATAATGGAAAGCAGAAATAAAAATACTCAAAAGTGTGTTTTTAAAAATGTCCAACGAGGGAATCGTAAGTTAAACCTACACTGAGATAGCGCCTTACCCCGTAAGGAAGGCTCTTATCAAAAAGACAAACAGGAAGATGTATTGTTAAAGATGTGAAAAGGGAGTGACTTTTCTAAGTACTTTTCTTTTCTTTTCTTTTCTTTTCTTTTTCTTTTTCTTTTTCTTTTGAGACAGGGTTTCTCTGTGTAGCCCTGGTTGTCCTAGAACTCACTCTGTAGACCAGGCTGGACTCAAACTCAGAAATACACCTGCCTCTGCCTCCCAAGTGCTGGGATTAAAGGCGTGCACAACCACCACTGCCCAGTATCTAAGTACTTCTTGGGAAGGAAAGCTAGTACAGTCATTTTGGAAAATAATATGGTAGTTCTGCCCCATTCCAGCCACCAAAAAATAAAGAAAAATAGAACTGTCATGGGAGTTTCTATTTCTAGAATCATGCAAGAAAAGAAAATCAACACATCCATGAAACACTTGCATTCCCACTTTTATTGCAGCATTGTTTATAATACTAAAAATATCTAAAGATCTAAGTGTCCATCAACTGGTAGAAACTGGAGAGAGGTGTGGTACATGGGCATATGGAATGGCATGCAGTCATAAAGATAATGAAATCCTGTCACTGATGACAACACAGACTGGATTGAAGATCTTTATATTAAATGAAATATGCCAGACACAGGTAGACAAGTGCTGGGATAGCTGATCAATGGGAACTAAGTTACAGCTTGGAACAGTTCTGTGGTCATCAGGGAGGAATGTATGGTAACAGAGACCACATGGTCAAAAACCTAGATGAAACAATTTTCAATGTTCTCAGTGTAAAGGGATTAATTAGCTCGACATGCTTGCCTTGATTGAAATAGTATACACTATGTACCTATAAGCACAAATACATACAACTTACATGCATGTGTATCAATTAGATACATTTAAACATTCTTAAAAAGTTATTAGTCATTGTTGCATCTCTGTAGCCCATGTCTTGGGGATTACTGCTTTTTGGTGGTTTGAATGATAATTGTCCTCCATAGGCTCAGGCATTTGAAAACTTGGTAGTGCTGTTTGGGAAGGTATTGAACCTTCAAGAGGTGGAGCCTTGCTGGGGGGAAAATGTCAATTGGGCTAAGGTTTATAACCTCTCCCCACTTCTTGTTCCTCTCCCCCCTCAGTGTCCTTCCTTCTCTGTCTCCTCTCTTACCCTCACTCTCTATTCTCCATCTCCTCTACTCCCTCCTCCTCCTCTCTCTCTCTTCCCCTCCCTCCTCTCCCTCCATCCCCCACCTCTCTCCTATACATGAATCAAAAAGTGATTAGGCAGCTTGTCACTCTGGGACACTCCAACTTGTCCTGACAGTCACCATGCCTTCTGTACCATTATAGACTATATCCCTATGGAAGTGTGATGCAAACCAAACACTTTCTTCCCATAGTCACTCTTGTCAGAGTATTTTATCTCAGCAGCAGAAAACAGGTAGGATATTGGACTGCAGGACGAGCAAATTAGATGTACTGGAACGACAAACTGTCTTAGAAATCAGAAACTTAGAAACTGTAATTTCTAAAGAAACTGGGGTCCAAGAAGACTGGATGACCTTCCTAGCAGGGAAGAAGGTGTTGTCCTTTTCTTTTGTGCAAAGGTGGCCTACTTCACCAACCCCTGAGCTTTCGCTAAGTTTGGTGCTGGACAAGGAACTAACCCAGCCACAAAGCAAATGAAGCTGGGGAGCTGATGGCCATGGGCTGAGAGGACACAGTGTGGAGGAATCACAGGTTATGGTTATGGTTATGGCTATGGTTATGGTTATGGTTAGGGTTAGGGTTATGGTTATGGTTAGGGTTACGGTTAGGGTTAGGGTTATGGTTAGGGTTAGGGTTAGGGTTAGGGTTATGGTTAGGGTTAGGGTTAGGGTTATGGTTAGGGTTAGGGTTAGGGTTAGGGTTTGGGTTAGGGTTAGGGTTAGGGTTAGGGTTATGGTTAGGGTTAGGGTTAGGGTTATGGTTAGGGTTTGGGTTAGGGTTAGGGTTAGGGTTATGGTTAGGGTTAGGGTTATGGTTATGGTTATGGTTTGGCTGAGGGTTAGGAATCACAGCTATTAGTTTCTTTGAGCACAAGGTCAGGAGCTGCAAGACTCAGGCTGCAGCTGTATGAGAGCTCCTGACATTTCTTAGTCATCAGACCTCAAGGCAGAGCCTGTGAAAGCCAAATGAAAGCCTGGTTCTCCACATAAAGCAGACCAGACACTGAGATTAAAGAACCAAATGCCATGGCCCACTCAGCACTCACCTACCTCTTAGTCTTTGAATTAGCTTCTTCATTCTGCTGTGATAACTCAAGGCTTGGTGACTTTACACAACAAACACCTATAATCTTGAAGTTCTGGGCCAGAGTTCTGTATCATGTGCAGCAGGCCGACAGTCTTCTCACACTCCAGAGAAAGTCGCTTGCTTCTTTCCTTCCCTGAGTTCTTAGATTCAGGCACTCCTTGCTCTATTCTCTGTTCCATCTTTACACAACCTTCTCCCCTTTGTCTCTTCTGTGCATTTTTTCTTAGAATATTTTTCAACAAGTTTAGGATCCCCTTTGTAATTCATAATGATCCCATCTCAAGATCCTTATTTCAATTTCAAATGTCCTCACTATCAGGGCCACGACTGGCAGGGACTTACAGAGGATCATTATTCAACCTGCTATAGCCCCTCATTTTAATATCTACCAGGAGAAAAGCCCTCACCTCTTTGGTGTTAAATTATATCTACTTATGTCTCTATGGTTCTTTGCTATACAACATGTATCATATTTCCATGATGCTAAGAAACAGGACATGTTATGTACTAAAGATACAAACATAGAGAAAAACCCACTGGTCCAGGTACTGAAAGCAGTAGGGAAAGGGCATCAAATTTTATAAATATATTACAGATAGAAAACAGAGCTAAATATATGAAAATATTCAGACAATTCAACATGTAGTCTGGTGTCTGTAAAATAATTAAAGGAAGACACCAGAACTGAAATTTCCAAATCTGAAACTAAAAATTAACTGAGGGAGCTTAGCAGTAGTTGGTGCTAGCAGAGGGAGCCAGTGACACACAGGTACTTTAGTAGAATTAAAGCACAAGAAGAAATAGGAATGGGTAACATAGTACAGACCATGGGTTACATAGAACAGATCATAGATGACATAGAACAGACCATGAGACATCAGGAATAGGAATAGTCTCTAACTACATGATGTGTGTAACAAGCATCCTACAAAGAGGATGATGGACATAGTCAATAGTTCTCCAATTTTAAGAATTTAAGAATATTAACATATATATTAAAGAACCTAAGTCAATCCCAGATATGGATGGAGGGTTCAAGGAAGTTCCACTTAAAAACATAAAGACAAATTAATAAAAATGAAAGACACCAGAGATTGATGAACTGAAAGAAAAGCAAGGCTCAAATGCATCTGCTGTATTTCTGTTAAATAGAATAAAACAAAACAAAAAACCTTGAGATAGGTAGAAAAAGAAATTGTGGAACCAAAGAAGACTAACGTAGTGTGTGCTAATAAATGCAGGAGCAGTACATCTCCTTTGTTGTGCAGCATTTATTCAACAAGTAAACATATCAAAGTAGAATATAAATATGTATATAAACCTACTCCTCTTATCTACTTAAAGGATGATTTAGAGGAATTTATCCCATGAATCTGTTGTGCAGCAGACATCTGAAGGATGCTACCTGTGGAGACAGCCAAGAAGAGGTGGCAGGGCCAGAGGAGCTCTGAGAACGGTATCGAGTTAGGGCGAATGCTCTCTATTCTGACTTCTTATTTGATAAAATTTCATTGAATGATACACAAGATTCATGGGATAAATCCCTCTAAATCACCTTTTAAATAGATGAGAAGAATGGGTTTATATACATATTTATATTCCACTTTGTTAGTTTATCTGTTGCAAAAAATGTTTGTTAAGAATGTACTGATAAAGGTCCAAACTTTCACTTGTTCATTTACTTACTTATTCTACTCCTCTAACATTAAGAGCACATTCTCTACATCTCTGAGAGTAAGTCTGTATCAGTGAGAAAATGAGAAAACATTTGCAATTTAAGTTTAAATTACAGTAGTAAATCACCAGACACTGCCAAATAAATGAATTTTTAGCCTAAACCAATACAAGTTATAAAACAGGGGAGATTTTGAGAAGTAAGAGAGTAAATTTATTGAAATTTACAATAAGTGGTTGTAACACACTTATATGCATTGGAGATTTCCTATGAGCTGAAGAAGACTATCCCAAGGGGAACAAAAAGCAAGATAAGGAACAAAAATCAAGATACCGATTGTGGCTGGTGTTCTGGAACAGTAAGAAGTGCTGTTTACCTGAAGCACAGGGAACAGATCAGGGACCAGAAAGAGCTAAAGGTAGAGAGGAAACTCAACTCCATGCCTATGGGTCAATCTTAGTGGACTCTGACTTTCCTGTGAGAATGTGTGGCTTGCACGGAGACATGCTGATCTGATTCTTTCTTTGTGGATCCTACAGCCTATGGAGCTGAAGGACCAGGAGGTACCTGCCATGACACTCAAAGTAAGAGATGATTGTGGCCTTGGTGGGAGTAGAATCTGTACAGGCTATGGAAAAAGACTTCCCCAAATGTCAAGGCCTCAGCCAATTCTTTACTGATGAGTTAGAGAAGAAGCAGAGTCGATGGTGACTGTGTGCTCTTGACCTAGCCACGAAGGGGATAGAACATCCATCATCTAACATGGGTTAGGCAGTGGGAAAAATGGTTTAAAGAGGCAGTATTTCCAGATTGTGGACAGCTTGAGTTTGGAATATGTGTTAGACTACACAGGATAAGGTTAAAGATACAGACTGATACAAAGCTTGTAGGCCATCAATATATAGACACTATTTATAATTGTGCCATCTAAAGTCACCAAGGGGATGAACATAAGAAGAGGAGAGAGAGACAGTATCAAGCAAGATGGGAGGAGGAATCATTAAAATGAATAAATGGTCTCTAAGACGAAACTACTAACAATCAGAAGATCAGCATGCAGTGTCTTCACCATCACAGGAAGACAAAAACATCAGCAGAAATATTAATGGTTCTTTCAAAGATTTTCTTTTAAAACAGTGTTTTAAAATGAATGAAAAATAGAGTCATGAAAATTATGTTTTGATGGTATCAAAAGTAATCTAATTTTATGTTTGCTAATGGAAATTATTTGGGGAGGAAAAAAGCAGATGGCCAGAGGAACGGAGTGTATTGAAAGATAAGGATGAAGTGGCAGAAGAAATTGGGATTTGATGCAAAAGATAGTGCTCTTTGTGGGGATTGTGGAGAGCTTGTGCATAAGGCCAGGTAACATGTGGTCAACTGGAGAGACAGGCAGGCATGCAAGTGTGATGCTGGACTATGGGTGAGTTCCACCAATTGCTTCACTCTTCTGGGTGGAAGAATGTGATTCACAAGGACAGGGTGGGAGAAGTAAAGGATGTAAATAGTTAACTAGGAGAATGGAAATCCATGGATCATGGAAGCACATGACCCCACTGAGCACCAACATTATATAACATCTTCCTCTTCCTTGGCTTTGCAGGAGACCCATCTAGACTGTGTTTCTGGCCATTCTTCAGTCCAGAAAGAGGGATAGAGTAGAAGAGAGTTAACACTATCAGGGCAGTGGTTCCAACAAGAATCAAAGGAAGGGTGAAAAATGAGGGTTTGCCTTTGTTTGATTCTACCATCCAATGTATTCATAATGAGAAATGAAACTAAAAGCAAATTAAAAACCCACAAAGAATGATATTAGTGCTTTTTCTACAAACATCGTACAGGTAAAATTCCAGTATCTTCTCCTACAGATAACAGTAAGGCCTTTGTCAAACTATAACAGTTATTGCTATAGTCAACTTTCTCCATGAAGACAAATACCATCAAAAGAACACACATATACACAGAGAAAGGAGAAAGGGAGAGGATAGATAGATAGATAGATAGATAGATAGATAGATAGATAGATAGAT
>JADRCC010161130.1:0-21264 GCA_019843855.1 Hylomyscus alleni | reverse complement strand
TTCTTTTACTATCTAGCTGGGGTCCTGTGTCTTTCAGAATAAGCCTTGACACCAGGCCATACTCCTGGGGCTAACAGAAGCCAGAGGCTATACTGCCCAAAATGCCCCCTAGGGATCCCATCCAATCCCATCCCATCCCATCCCAGATATGAACATTGGAGGTCCCTAGTCAAGGACATTGTCTTAGGTTTCTATTGCTGTGAAGAGACACAATATCCATGGCAACTCTGATAAAGGCAAACAACTTCATTGGGGCTGGCTTACAGCTCAGAGGTCCATTACTGTCCTGGTGGGCAGCATGCAGGCAGACATGATGCTGGAGAGGTAGCTGAGAGTTCCACATCTGGATCTGCAGGCAGCAGGAAGAGACAAATGAGCCACTTAACTTCCCCCCAGTGACACCCTTCCTCCAGTAAGGCCCCACCTACTCTAACAAGGCCACACCTCCAGTAGTGCCATTCTCTGAGTCGATGGGGCCACTTTCATTCAGCTACAGACAGTTACTGAGTAATATCCCCTAGACTTAACTAGAACACCTGGGATTGTACTCCTGCTACATTGTTACAACTTGAGGGTTTTCTCAGCGAGACCTCTGCCTGGAAGGCTCCTGGGCTTCCCTAGCACACTCTAGCCTCCTGAGGGATCATGCTGTGGAGCAGAGCTTTCAGGGCTGTGTCTTATATGTTAGCTTTCAGCCCCAAAGACCCTTGAGCGGCTCCGAGGTACCCCAGAAGGCTTCTCGAGAACTGATCTGCACTTGGCTGTGGTTCCTGTGCTAACAGCATTAATATCTTATCACAACTACTTGGACAAAGCCAGGCAGGTAAGAGATGGGCAGAGGGACAGTGGGACAAAGGGGCACTCAGTGAGCTGGCTGCTGGGCCAGAGTGAAGTCAGTTGGCTTTGTTCCATTCCCTGTCAGCCAGCCAGGGAGTGCTGGCAACTGAAACCCAGGCTCTACAGAAGTTGTCAGTTGTCTGCAGGCTCTGGGCTTTGAGATTGACCTGTGGCTGTGCCATTGCCTCTTCTCAGCAGGACCTCCCCATTGAGAAACACTCCTTGAACTCTTTCTGTTAGGTTTGGGGACCTGTGACCAGACCAGCTTTAAGAAGTGTGGCGGTTGGTCAGGACCCCTGGTTGTCACTTCCTTTATCAGAGTCACATAGTGCTCACTTCCTGCCCTGTGCCATCCTCCCAGTGTCCCCTAGATTCTACTATGTCTCCATGACAAAATGGAGCTGTTGCTAAGGTCAGGAGCCTGCTCACAGTCCTGGCAAACAGGAGAGGACTGGGCTCAGGCCTGTCTTCCCTGAGGCCAGGTTCCTAATTGTAGCACCGTTGGGACCTGATGCTGAGGCTCCATGCATAGGCCTGGCGTGAATGGAATGCCCCTGCATACTGGGGTGTGCTCTACGATCCCCACTGGCATTATGCTCAGAAGGCTCTCTGACTCTAGCATGTTTCTGAGGGTTGGCCCCAGTCTGTGGCCTGAAATGTCATCTTACTGTTGTCCTCATAGAGGGTACATCCCAGGAGGGACTTGCTGCATCGGTTGGTGCCTCCCCTGGAGGCCCAGAGGGATGGGGTTGTGAGCCTAGGACATCTAGTCTCATCATATTGGCCACAGAGTGAGGTACCATCTGTGAAGCTGGGCTCACTTAGGCATTGAGGGGCATTTCTAAGACTTGCTCCATTCTCCTTCAAGAGTCATCTCAAAGCAGGCAAAAGAAAGAAAGAAAGGCCTGGGGAAGTGCCTGGTAGACCAGAGCAGCTTGGCCCTCCTGGGTAGGGGTTGGGGGACCTTGCCAGCTGATGGCAGGCAGACCCATTATATCGTGTATCCTGCTTCCCTCAGCGTGAGATGGTTTACTGCCTGGAACAAGGCCTTATCTATCGCTGTGCCAGCCAGTGCGTGGTGGCCTTGGCCATCTGCAGTGTGGAGATGCCCGACATCATCATCAAGGCGCTCCCTGTCCTGGTCGTGAAGCTGACACACATTTCTGCCACAGCCAGCATGGCCATCCCGCTCCTGGAATTCCTGTCTAGTGAGTGTGTGTGGCTCTGCTTGCAGAACCTGCACATGTGTATCTGTGGGGCGGACCTTTGAGTGGAAGCCTGTACCTGTGAGCAAGTTCCTGTGACGTCTCCCGCCCTCCTGACTGCATACAGTTTGGCCTTCCTGGAGGACATGGGTCTTTTCTCTCCTGCCAGCTTTCCTGGTGCTTTGCTGCCTGGTCTCGGAGAGTCCATTTCTTTTCTTTCTTCTCCTAAGCCTGCCTGCCATCCTTAGCCTCTGCCCCATGCCTAGACTGGCTCTTTTTTAGCCTTCTTTCTGTTCTTAGAAAATATAGATTTTGCCAATTTTACTTTCTTTGTCCCTCCCTTGTCAGAACTTGTAGAAGTTTGGGACGTTGTACTGGTCCCCTTTTCCTACCTCCTTGTGTATCTGGAATATAGACGGGGATCTTGAGATGCTAGACAGCTGGGTCAGCACTTGGTGGGAGTGGTCAGAGTGGAAAGGTGCTGCTTTGTGGCCGCAGAAACTTTGTTTTGCTTACTACCCTGTAAAGATTCTCAAAATGTTTGCAGCTCATGGATCGTACAGCTGCAGGCCATAGGCTAGGCTTGGTCTGGGAACCATAGGTTGCTTGTCCCTGAAACGGGGAGCTGAGACCTAGATTTCAAAGGTTTGTTTAGCTGGCTGTGGGTAGCCACCCTGACTTTGGAGAATGAAGGGCAGGGTGCTGATGCCAGTCTGTAGCTGTGGCCTGGGCTACACTGATGGCTGTCCTTGTGTCACAGCTTTGGCCAGGCTGCCCCACCTCTACAGGAACTTTGCTGCAGAGCAGTATGCCAGTGTGTTTGCCATCTCCTTGCCGTACACCAATCCCTCCAAGTAAGTTTGCCTGCCTGAGCCCGCCCAAAGCCATGGCCCAGTCCCAGCCTCTTGGAGTACAGCAGGCTCCAAGCTTAAGAGTCTCTTAAGCCTCGTGATGGTTTCCTATCTTGATGCCAAGAGGGAGACCAGAGTTTCTGTCTCTTCCACCAGGTTTAACCAGTACATTGTGTGTCTGGCCCATCATGTCATAGCCATGTGGTTCATCAGGTGCCGACTGCCCTTTCGGAAGGATTTTGTCCCTTATATCACTAAGGTCGGTCCAAGGGCCACGGAGGGGTGGGAAATGGTTGGGGCTCCGACCTAGGATCTGGCTGTGCTAAGCTGGCTACTGGGCTCAACCTGAGGTAGGCGTGGGAAGAGAACTGCAGATTTGGTCTCCCGTGGTCTCACGGCTTGTGTCTCTACCCCTACTCCAGGGTCTGCGTTCCAATGTCCTCCTGTCTTTTGATGATACCCCTGAGAAGGACAGTTTCAGAGCACGGAGCACCAGTCTTAATGAGAGACCAAAAAGGTTCGGGGACTGCTGTGGATATACCTGATGTCAAGTGGGGTGGGACCCTGGACTGTGACGTGTGATTAGTGATCTAGGCCAGTGGACATGGGACTAGGAATAAAGGGGTGTCATGGTACATGGTGATCTGAGGCTCAGATGCCCCTGGGCAGGGCCTAAAAGGCTGCTGGTGCTTCCCTTTTGCTAGATTGGCTTATAGCCTCCAGCCCTGTGGAGCCTGTGCCAGCATCTTGGCCTCTCTGGGCCAGGATTACGTACTGGGCTGGGCCTCACTGCGCTGGAACACAAGTAAAAAATGGCAGCTAAGACTTGGGCCTGGCCAGGGAGAGCCCAGAGACACCTCCTTGGTTCCATGGTCTCTGGTTAGCCCAGCCTTTAGCCAGAGCCACCCCTCTTCCTCCAGAGCTTGCTCATCAGGGATACGCTCTTCACCATCACAGCTGCTTGTGCCAAACCTGAAAGCAGAGCTGTGCTGGTCCTCATTGTTCCGTTTGCACCTCATTGCCCTGCCGCCCTGCCTGCCCCGCTTCCTGCGGGCTGTCTCAGCTCTCCTTGGGTGGGATACGGCACTTTCCAGTGCAGCCTGTACTCAAGCCTCATGGCTGGGGCTGAAGAATGTCAGTTTGACCATCCTTGGCCAGAGCCGCCTCCTCTCAGGGGCTTTGGGCCCCTCTGGGGCTTGCGTTGAGAAGTAGCCCTTTTCCACAGTAAGTTCCAGGGCCTGGCCTCAAGGCCTCTCTATGGGGTAAGCAGGGCTCTCTGGTCTGCCTAGCCTGGAATCTGCCGTGCCGGGCGATCCACACATTTAATTTGCACTAATGTCTTTTGTTTTGGTGTCATGCGTGAAACCTTACATTTTTTCTCAGTCGCATTTACAAGCTGTATTTTTATGCATTTTTGTTTTCTGTTTCTTCCCCTGCTCACTGTCCTTTGGCATGGTTCTGTTGTTCATCTCACCCGCGGGACCTCTCCATCTTGACCCTGTGACCTGGGACCTTTCCTCCCTCCAATGGCTTGTTCTCCCATTCCTGGGAGCTGGGCTCTCTGGGGCTTGGGGCTTCCTTCCTCGCCCGGTAGTTTGAGGATAGCCAGAGCCCCCAAACAAGGCCTGAATAACTCTCCACCTGTGAAAGAATTCAAAGAGAGCTGTGCAGCCGAGGCCTTCCGGTGCCGCAGCATCAGTGTATCTGAACATGTGGTCCGCAGGTAGTGGGGCTGTGTCGGGTGGGGGGCACGGACCTGGAGCTTGGCCCCGTGAGCACCCGGGTGGTGGTGCATGGGGCTGCATGCATGACCTCCTCGCCTGCTGGCAGCTCTCCCTGACAAGAGCTGGAGGACAACCTGGCCCCAGCCTAGCAGAGCCTGGTGGCAAAGGGTGGGAAGGTTGCATTCTGTCCAAGCCCTGTCCAAGCACAGTTGGCTGCACAACCTCCTCGGAGATCATCCTCCAAGCCCTGACCAGAGCTAGAGTAGCTGCTGAGAAAATTGGGAGGCAGTGTCAGCCCCTCAGGTTGGTAACAACAAAGTTAAGGCCAAGAGCTGTGCAGATCCAAGTGGCTTCTGTGCAGGTGGCAGACACACACTACCCAAAGTTTGGCGTCACATTCTGTAGGGCAGTTTTTCTTCTTGGGCTTTATTCTAAGTGGAACTAGAGGCTTTTGTATAGGGACCTGGGGTGGAGGCCAGCCTGGAGTGTGGGAGAGATGCCGGGCCCCAGAGGTAGGTGCTAGCTAACATCTTTCTGTGAATTGTGTCTGTCTAGTGATAGGGCATCTTTCCCTCACGTTCCAGCCCTTTGTGGGTGTGACTTCAGTTACCCTGAGATCTAGCCCCTTGCTAGTGCCTGCCTTGAGTTTCCACCTCAGTGTGGCTTCTGAGAGCTGGGGATGGTGAGGTACTCAGTAGTGCCCCCATCACTTCTTTCTTTCTGGCAGACTCCTTACAACCAAAGTGTGTCTACAGAGCTATGACATTCACATCAGAATCAAACCTACAAAAGGCCTTCCTCTGGTTTCTGGGGCATGAGTGGAACTTGACCAGTCACCCCAGTTCACTTAGCCCATAAAGCTCAGCCACTCCCTGTCCTTGCTAGGAGGTGGCCCTGTGGGCAGAATGCAATCTTGCTCTGTCCTCCTGTGGTCTCTGAAGTCTGCATGACTTAAGCTGTGGGCTGCAGCCATGGCTAACTCCGATGTGCTTTGGGGAGAGGGATGTTCTGTCTCACCAGTCTCTCAGCTGTGCTCCAGACAGGGGGGCTTTGCTGTGAGGCTGCTGCCTCCCTTCCTCTCTGGGATGATATGTGAGGTTGTAGCTCCATTAGCCACTGTGCCCTGGGCCTGGTGGGCTTTCTGAGCAAGGCCATCTTGGTCGTGCATGCATTGAGCTTTGGCTCCTGGTGGTAGGTGACTCAGCACGGTCCTTCCCTTAGCCCTGACCTCTAACCCAGGCATGGTTTTTCCCTCTAGCAGAATACAGACATCCCTTACCAGCGCTAGCCTGGGGTCTGCAGATGAGAACTCCATGGCCCAGGCTGATGACAACTTGAAGAATCTCCATTTGGAGCTCACAGAAACATGTCTGGACATGATGGCCCGATATGTGTTCTCCAATTTCACTGCAGTCCCCAAGAGGTGTGAGGACCTACAGGTCTGGGGCGCTGCGGGTGGATGGGGAAGCTGTCCACTTGTTCCTCTGTGGCTGAACTGGATGCCCAAGGTGGCAGCTGCTCTGGGCTCCTGAGGTCCTACTGGCCTTCAGGAGCTGAGATTCACTGTCTGGAGTTCCCTTTGACCCTGCACATACAAGCAAGAGGTGGACATTCTTATTCTTTTAGGTCCCCTGTGGGAGAGTTCCTCCTGGCAGGGGGTAGGACCAAAACCTGGCTGGTTGGAAATAAGCTTGTCACTGTGACAACAAGTGTAGGAACTGGTACACGGTCGTTGCTGGGTCTGGACTCCGGGGACCTTCAGGGTGGCTCAGAGTCAAGGTGACTGTCCCTCTCTTCTGTGTATACTGTGCTGCTAATAACCCTGGGGGACCATGGTTGACTCTGTGTGCGCACTTCTGTCCTTAGCTCTGATCCTGGCACACATGTGAGGCAGACAAAGGAAGCACCGGCCAAACTGGAGTCCCAGGCTGGGCAGCAGGTGTCCCGTGGGGCCCGGGACCGGGTCCGCTCCATGTCAGGTAAGGCTCTACCCAAGCCATCTCCTGACATGTGCCCATTATTCCCCAGCTACCTCAAGTTTGCCCCAGTGTGCAACAGAGCTGAAGGGTTGTTGGTTGGCTTTAAGACTGGCTACTTCCTGATGGCTCTTGGCTATGGTCCTTGTGGCATGCTTGTCTCAGTCTGTGCTAGAGGCATACATGAGTGCTCGTCAGTGGAGGGAGACTCCCGCAGCTGAAGAGCGCTCTCTGTTAGGATTGATGAGTTGTGGGCCAGTGGGTGAACATCGGTGCTCTTTGCCATTCTCTGGGTAGGACAGCTCCACTCTTCCTCTTCCTCCTCATTTCTTTTTCCTCTTTCTCTTCCTTCTTCCTCCTTCCTTTTCCTGTTTTGTTTTGTTTTCTTTTTTGTTTGTTTGTTTTTTTCAAGACAGGGTTTCTCTGTATAGCCCTGGTTGTCTTAGAATTTGCTTTGTAGACCAACCTGGCCTCGAACTCGAAAAGATCCACCTGCCTTTGCCTCTCCTAGTGCTGGGATTAAAGATGTGCGCATACCGCCTGTTTTGTGTTTGTATGTGTGTGTGTGTGTGTGTGTGTGTGTGTGATTTATTTAATTTTATTTATGTACATTGGAGTTCTGCCTACATGTATGTCTGTGTGAGGGTGTCAGATCTCTTGGAACTGGAATTACATATAATTGTAAATTGCCATGTGGGTGCTAGGAATTGAACCTGGGTCCACTGGAAAATCATCCAGTGCTCTTAAGCACTGAAGGCTGCCACTCTTGAAGGGCCAAAACCTAGGGGCTGGGGCTGTCCCGTTCCAGCTTTCTTTGGCATGGGCCAGGTGCTTCCAGGCTGGCTAGACTCTGTGTCTAAGGATCTGCTCTGTGCTGGAGACTTTACTGAGCAAGTGGTCACCAGTTCTAAACCCCTTGTTTTTAGGGGGCCATGGCCTTCGAGTTGGTGCCCTGGATACTTCAGCTCCCTACACTCCAGGTGGCCCTGCTTCACTGGGACCACAAACGGCACCATCAGCAAAGCCTGAGAAGCCCTCTGCAGGAACCCAGCTTCCAACAGCAGAGAAGACGAATCTGGCAGCCTATGTGCCTCTGCTGACTCAGGGCTGGGCAGAAATCTTAGTCCGCAGGCCCACAGGTACTAAGAAAGTAGGCAGCCTAGAGAGTGTACAGTAGCCTTCTTCAGGCTATGGACCCAGAGCAACAAACACAGGGGCATTGAGACATTCACTCTGAGGCTGGTCTTCAGAGGTGTCATAGCTGAGGCACTGGCAAAAGTGCCAAACAGGGCAGCTTGCTCTTCAGACATTTAGTCCCCAGTGTAGAAGCCCAGAAGATGAGACTCAATATGGGCAGGGCGGATTCCTTCTGAGCCCTGTCCTGAGCCTGCAAATGGCTTCTTTCTCTCTTTGTCCTCATGATTGAGCCTAAATCCTTTATTATGTGCACACCACTCATTAGATGGGACCACCCTACCTGTAATCTCATTTGACCTTGTTAACCTCTTTACCATTTCCACAGTCACTTTCTGAGGTCCTCTCTGAGCTTAGCATATGAATTTAGCCTGCAGCAGAGACATGCCAGTCACCAGGAGGGGCTTAACAAAGACCCTAAGCCCAGGAACAGTCGTGAGTGCCATGGGGGTGTACAAGGAGAAGGCCCTGGGCTGCCAGACTGTCAGGAGCCTCTGCCCTGATGTGTGTCTGAGCCTGGCCTGCCTGGCTTCAGTCTAGTGCCCCTCTAGAGCCACACAGGGTATGAATGGGTATAGGCTATTGGAGATAGTGCTAAGAGTGGGGCGTGAGTGGGGGCGTGACCTGAGGCTTGGGTACCACCCACCCCCAGGAAACACCAGCTGGCTGATGAGCTTGGAGAACCCGCTCAGCCCCTTCTCCTCAGACATCAACAACATGCCCCTGCAAGAGCTATCCAATGCCCTTATGGCTGCTGAACGCTTCAAGGAGCACCGGGACACAGCCCTGTACAAGTCATTGTCAGTGCCAGCGGCTGGCACCGCCAAGCCTCCTACACTCCCACGCTCTAATACAGGTGAGCCCAGAGTGTGGGCAGTGCCGAGCTCAGATGCCCGGTCTGACGGCTTCCTCCACTGAGGCCTCTCATGCATAGTTTTCAGGGTGTTTGGGGGATATACAAGTGTTCTAGTCCCTAAAGTTTAGGAGCAGGCTCATGCCTGCTGAAGAAACTCTTCCTTGGAGACTGGTACCTGCTGCCGCCATCAGGATGCTGCTGAAGTTGGCAGTGTCTGGGTGGAGCTCTCTGGGGCCTTTGGCAGCACTTCCATGATGGGCTTGGCCTAGGGTGAGGAGGCACCGTGGGCAGCTGAGCAAACCCCGGGCCTGGGGTGGGATGCCTGAGCCTACCTGCCTGGGTGCTCCTAGCCTGCCAACCCTGCCTAGCTAGGCCCTGGTCATATGTGGCCATAGATGGTACTCGGAGGCTGAGGACATCCATATGTCAGCAGCTGGCCAGCAATAACCTCGCAAAGGCTGTGCATGCTGTTTGGAGAGCTGGGAGCCCTGTGTGCCGGCCCTGGCCGCCGCTGGCCCTCCCCTCTCTCCTCTCCAGGCCCGGGGCTATGCCTGTCCTCGCTGACGAGGCTACTCGTGTGGTCACCTTGCAGTGGCTTCTTTCTCCTCCCTGTACCAGTCCAGCTGCCAAGGACAGCTGCACAGGAGCGTTTCCTGGGCAGGTATTGGCGCATCCCTGTGAGGAAACCATGTGGTCTGCAGAGCACCACTCTGCCTCATAGACGCTGTTCTCCTCGCCCCTCATCTGCTCACCCTTCCATGGCTGCCTGAGCCTCTCATCGCCCTTGGGGAACAGGGCCCTGGCTGACATGAGGACATCTTGTGTAGGACACCTGTGCTCAGTCCATGGGAGCCCTTTGACACATGTCCTGAGCTGAGCTCTGCTTGTGAGCTGTCTGTGGCCTCAGGCTGACGGGTTGGGTAGGTCTCCTTTTTCCCTGTGGGTGGCAGCTGTTGGGGTTCAGCCTGGCCCTAGGGCTCAGGTGAGCCCTTTTCCTGGCTACTGATGATGAGATTGTTTTGTGCATCTCCTTTCATCATAGCTGGTTGAGGACCTTGATGCAAGCCCTCTAGCTCTTTGCCACTGGCTCTCGAAGGTTGCCCCAGCAGATTCCATCATGTGTACAGGAGCCAGTTTTGGAAGGGCACTGTATACATGGCTGCTAGAGAGTGGGCAGGAGGCGTTAGTCAGGCTGCATTGACCCTTGATTGCTTCTTACCCATACCCTGGCATGTGGTGCCTAGGGACTTCAGCCCTTCCCTCAAGTACCAGACTTGAAGCTTCTGTTCTCAGAGTGGGCTACAAGTCTGCATATGGGGACATCCTGTCAGCTTCTTTCCCAAGTCCAAAGCCCTGGAGAAACAAGGCCTCTTTCCTTAGTCTCAGAGTTGGCTTCAGACCCTGTACCCCTCCCACGCTGGAGCCCTTCTTGAGTGGGGATTCTTACCCTGCTCTCCACCTGCCTTGCTAGTGATGCAGGGGTAGGTAGAGCTGCTGCACACTAGCCTGCTGGAGGTCTTAGAGCCAGGGCTTCCCACAGGCAGAGGGTGGAAAGCTCTGCTGGGTGCTGCCCTTCCAGCAGGGAGAAGCTGGTGTTCTGAGGTCACATGAGCATCCGCCCTACCCAGCACACAGCAAGCAGCCCTGTCTGTGTCCTCCCAGACTCGGCTGTGGTCCTTGAGGAAGGAAGTTCAGGAGAGACTCAGGTGCCAATGGAGCCCCCAGAACTGGAGGACTTCGAGGCGGCACTAGGTACAGACAGGCACTGCCAGCGGCCTGACACCTACAGCCGGGTGAGTGTCATGGGAAGCCATGAGGAAAGGCGGGGCAGGCGGCAGCGTCTGTCTCAGATCTCCTGGCTCTGCACTAACTAGCTGTGTGAACTGGATAGGTCTTCCCCCATGTCACTTCTGCTCCCACCATCTGGGTCTCTATCTTGGTGGCATTTATTGTAGGCCTTTTTCAGTTTGTCAGAAGGGATGGCAGGCACTACCAGAGGACTGGAGGGGGAGCTAGAGGACCTGGTGCTTAAATGCCTTCTAACAGTGTTTCTTCCAAATTGTCTCTACAGTCATCCTCAGCATCTAGCCAGGAAGAGAAGTCCCACTTGGAGGAGCTGGCTGCAGGGGGTATCCCCATTGAACGAGCCATCTCCTCTGAGGGGGCTCGGCCTGCCGTGGACCTCTCCTTCCAACCCTCACAGCCTTTGAGCAAGTCTAGCTCTTCTCCTGAACTGCAGACCTTACAGGACATCCTTGGAGACCTAGGGGACAAGACTGATATTGGACGGCTGAGTCCTGAGGCTAAGTTCCGGTCCCAGTCAGGGATCCTGGATGGGGAAGCAGCTATCTGGTCAGCTCCAGGCGAAGAGAGCCGTATCACAGTCCCACCTGAAGGTCCCCTGCCTTCCAGTTGTCCCCGCTCCCCCAATGGCCTCCGGCCCAGAGGCTATACCATCTCTGATTCTGCTCCGTCACGAAGGGGGAAGAGGGTAGAAAGGGATAACTTCAAGAGCAGAGCTGCGGCCTCCAGTGCTGAAAAGGTGCCAGGCATCAACCCTAGGTGGGCACAAATCCCGGGTTGCTACCAACTCCAGGGGATACACTTTCTTTTTGGCTGGAGCTCCCAGACACTGCATGGGAGAACAGGCAGACATGGATTGTATCTTCCCTGTGGCTGGTGGGAGCCGTAAGGAGGGTGGGTCCTTGGCCTTAGAGTTTAGGTCCTGCCATTCTGCAGGTGGGGCCTCCACCCTGGACCTGCCCTGACCAGTGTTTTCTCTGCAGCTTTGTGTTCCTACAGCTCTACCACTCACCCTTTTTTGGTGATGAGTCCAATAAGCCCATCCTGTTACCCAATGAGGTAGGCCGGCCTTCTCTCTGCCACAGTAGGGGTGCAGTCACAGAGGATCTAGCCCCTCATGGCAGCAGGCTGTGTTCTACTTGGGTAGAGACAGTCATTCTGAGGATTGGTGCTATGTAGGCTCTCTGGGTTGGTGGCTGGTGGCAGGGTAGTCTCTGCCCTGAACTCACATAGGCTCTGTGTGCCTACAGTCCTTTGAGCGGTCAGTGCAGCTCCTTGACCAGATCCCATCCTATGATACTCACAAGATCGCTGTCCTGTATGTGGGAGAAGGCCAGGTAAGGCCCTGGGGTCAGCATAGGACTATTGGGTCTCAGCAGCGGGTCTGGGTCTCTCCCACCTCAGAGTTCAGTCTCTGAGTCTTTGATACTCTGGAGTACTGAGAGCTTGTTGAGTCCTGAGCCAACAGCACAGCCATGAGGTGACAGGCCAATGTGTTGGTATGCAGAGCTGTGAGGACTGCAGGGTGCGTGCATGCAATAGCAGGGATGTGAGGTCCCAGTGTGGGCCACTGAGTGTAGCTAAGTGGCAGGATAGAGGGCCATCATGGACAATAAGCCATACTTTTCTTCTGTGTGAGGTAGGGACCCTGGACTACTTTGAGCCACCATTAATGCCAGCATCTTGAAAAGTATCCCTCTACTGTGTAGAGCCTTGATGGAATTAGGTGATTACTATCCAAGCGAGAGGAACAGGCTTGGGTTTGGTTGCAGGATCACTGAGCAGTGCTAGGATTCTGGGTATGTTGGTTTTGCCAGCTGAATGTGTAGGGGTAGAGAAGGGAAGGAGGCCAGGTCTATATACCCATGCGTATAGACTGCACAGCTGTAAGCATGAAAGTACCAAGTGGGAGATAGCTTTTCATCAGTACAAGTCTGCCAGACAATTGTGAACTGGTGCTATTCTCATCCCCTGGATTTTTCCACAGAGCAGCAGTGAGCTGGCCATCCTATCCAATGAGCATGGCTCTTATAGGTACACAGAGTTCCTGACAGGCCTGGGTCGGCTTATTGAGCTCAAGGACTGCCAACCAGACAAGGTGTACTTAGGTGGACTGGATGTGTGTGGTGAGGATGGACAGTTCACCTACTGCTGGCATGATGACATCATGCAAGGTGTGTACTGCTCTAGGTAGGCCTGCTTCCAAACCCTGCCTCTGGAAAAATGGGAAATCTGAGGGATACAGAGGTCTGAGCCTGGGCCCTTAAGTCCAGCATTTGGTGTCCTGTCCTGGCACCCAGTCCAGTATCACCCGCCCTACAGCTGTTTTCCACATTGCCACCCTGATGCCCACCAAGGATGTGGACAAGCATCGCTGTGACAAGAAACGGCACCTGGGCAATGACTTTGTTTCTATCATCTACAATGATTCTGGTGAGGACTTCAAACTGGGCACCATTAAGGTGAGTGAGATCTCCATGTGCTGGATGCCTGGGCAATGGCTGGGCTCTGACACTCCCATCACCAGACTCAGCAGCAGCCCAGGCCATCTACAGATATGCCTGCCAATGTATTTTGAAGTGGCCTTGAGTGTCTTGGGAGGGTACACTTTTGGGAGCCCCATGCACTGGGACAGGCTATCAGAAACACAGGAGACATGATCACAAGACCTTTCTTCATATATATGGCCTTCATAATATGTCCTGGTGAATAGACAGTGCTCGTGTACTGTCTGCTTACAGTGTCTTTTAAGGGTCCTTGTTGGACACACTGAGCATGCTTGGGTCTGCACTATATCGCAGCTGACGGGAGATGAGTCAGGGCTCTGGGAAGCCAGTGTATAGGGGCTCATGGGCAGTGTCATCCTGGGAGAATAGCCTCGGCTCTGTCTCATATAGTCTGTGTATGTAGGTTGGGAGTACTTTAGGAGTGCCAGGCAGCCTGCAAGAAAAGGTGTATGTTTTACGCTAAACACATAGATTGGCATTAGGGCCCAGATACAGAGTACGTGGTTTAGTCAGAGATGTCAAAGGCGGGTAGGGTGGCCAAATGCTGCCTTATTGAGGTGATAAACCTCAACACAGCCATGCAGCAGGATGGCCTTCAGCACATGCTCATGCCAGGTGGCTTTCTTCTTGTCTGGGCAGGGCCAGTTCAACTTTGTCCATGTGATCATCACACCGCTGGACTACAAATGCAACCTATTGACCCTGCAGTGCAGGAAAGGTGAGGCCCAGGCTGGGCAGGGTGGCAGTTTTGGCTTGAGTCAGGTATGAGCAATGTGTCTCTGCAGACATGGAGGGCCTCGTGGACACCAGTGTGGCCAAGATTGTGTCCGACCGCAACCTGTCCTTTGTGGCCCGACAGATGGCCCTGCATGCAAACGTGAGTGGTGGCTTCAGCCTGGGGAGATGGTTGTGTGGGTACTCCGTGATGGAGTTCACTGTCACCATCCTGCTCTGTTGCCTCCAGATGGCCTCACAGGTACACCACAGCCGATCCAACCCCACTGATATCTATCCTTCCAAGTGGATCGCAAGACTCCGCCACATTAAGCGTCTCCGCCAGCGGGTAGGGAGGACAGGGCTTCAGAGATGTGATGTCTGAAACTGGTTGAGCAGAACTTTGGGGCTCACTACCAAAAGCTTTCTTTCTCTCTAGATCCGTGAAGAGGTGCACTATTCAAACCCAAGCTTGCCTCTGATACACCCTCCAGCCCACACCAAGGTCCCAGCTCAAGCCCCTACTGAGACTACACCTGCCTACGAGACAGGCCAGCGGAAACGCCTCATTTCCTCCGTGGATGACTTCACAGAGTTTGTGTGAGGCCACCAGACCCATGACTAGAGTCCTGTGGCCAGCCATGTAGCTGGCCCTTCCCTGTCCAGTAACACCTCCTGACTGTACTCTTACATGAAATAAACTGCCCATGCCCATCTGGCCGTGGAGTTCAGAGAGCAGCACAGACAGCAGTCAGACAGCTTCTTTATTTGACTTTGTCTGTTTGGGGTTGGGGCAGAGTCCAGGCTAGAGCTGCAGCTGAACCCACAGAAGCAGGCAGGTGCCATCACATGCGGTCTCTTCCCCTGCCATGGGGCCAGCCCCGTTGGTGGGCTTGTCTAATAACTTCTTGGCATCTTTCATCCCATAGTAGTCCTGCCCTCGCTCAGATCTGAAACCAGCAGACCTGCGTGCTGCCTGGCCCCCAGACAAGGGAAGAAAACAAGGCCATGGTGGCCCCAATTGCTGTCCAGCACCTGCCCAAGGCCAAGACTCGGATCCAGTAATAGCTGCAGCTTCCCCTGCACCCCTACCCTGGGTAACAGTGGACCCATTTTTAGCCCAAGTAGAAAATACTGACATACAAAAATATATACATTTTAACCCCATATAAATTATTGATGGTGGACATAGAGAGCGGATGGTAGCTAGAGGGCAAGTATGCTGCAGAAACAACAAGAGAGGTAATAACTTAGGGGACGGATAAAAGAGAAGTGTAGCTTAGCCCTGCCTCCAGCTTAGATTTTTAGCAAGAGGAGATGGCCACCTAGGGGTAGAGCTGGGCACAGCCCGCTGAACCTGGGGACGGGGGGGGGGGGGGGGGGAAATAAGTTAGCATCTTGGAGGCTGAGTACTCACTTGGTCCAATACTGCTGTGTCCTCCTGTGGGGAGGGGACCCTGGGTCCTGGCTGACTACACAGCCTTTTTAAAGTGCTGAAGCCCCATAAGTGGACAGGTAAGGAAGGCAGCAATACCTGTACCCAAAAGAACTGGCATGCAGCCATTCTGCCTGGCCGCCTGGCCCAACCTAGAGGGCAGCAGAAGGTAATACTGAATAGTGTCCACGCTGGCTCTGAGAGTCCAGTGTGAAGCTCCAGGCATTCCCAGGGAAGGGAATGGCCAAGACCCTTAGGGCCTAAGTGCTGCTGGGGTGGACCTTGTTATTCGGCCACAGAGACACCCTGCTGGGACCTATAGTCTGATCTAGCCCCTGACTGGCCCGAGAAAGGCAGCTGGGCAAAGCTGGCTGAGAGCCTGGGAAGCAGCCAAGGGGTGGAGAGGAAGGAGGTCCGCTGTGCCCATGGCCACGAAGGCTCTGGAGTTGTTGCTCCAGCTGGTAGACGTCCTCTGTGGCCTGGTTGAGTCGGTCAAATTGGACAAGCAGGCTTTCAAACACAGCATGTAGGCGTGAGGGTTCTGGTTCCAGCCTCAGTGCCGAGCGGCTTAAGCCAGCACTCAGCCCATCTGGCTGGCTTGATGAGGTGGAGGGGTGTGAGGCTTCTGAGCCTGCGCTGGGTGGAGGCACTACTGGGGATGACTTGGAGCCCCTGGATGAGCGGGAAGGCAGTGGATCCATTCCTTCAAAGCGGACTTTGTGGCGGAACTGGGGGCGGCACAGGGGCTCGGTCAGTCCGGCTGCACCCTGGGCTCGCGAGACCCAGGGTGTGTCCCTCTCCCCCCCACTGGGCCGTACCCACCTCCTTGACTTTGCTGAAGCCCATCCAGAGCCGAAGCCTACGCAGGAAAAGCTCCACCATCTCATAGTCCTGGGGCTCCCATGCTGGGCGGTAGAGCTCCCCACGCAAGGCATGGTACCGCCAACGCAGGAGGACAGCCCCTAACCTTAGGGCACCCCACACTCGCAGAGCCCAGAGCCCCACACACAGCAGAGGGGACAGGTACCAGGACTCAGAAGGGCACAGAGTGGGGACCCTTGCCCCAGGGCACAGCACCAGGAAGGCTCGGGCCATGTTGTAGAGAGTGTCAGCACCAGAGGAAATAAGCTATGAAAAAAAGAGACACAGATAAAGGCATACCCCAGGTGAGGCCCTTCCCTGGGACATCCCAGAACAACCACCTACCAGGATGGCCATTTGTGCATAGGCCACGCCGAGCAGCACCAGGCCCAGTGTGGCTCCCATGAGCTCTGGCAGGGCCCGACACAATGTCTTGCCAAAGACGGACCACTGGCGCACAAACCGCAGCTGCTGGGCAGCCTGTGGATAGGAGGCAATTTGTCAGCTTTCACCAGGTCATGGGAATCTGATCCTAGTCCTGCACCAGGCCGCACCTTTGACCCTCACCTTGACCAGAAGCAGGAAGAGTAGTGAAGCTGCCAGTCCTCGGGCCGCAGAGCCCAGCTGAGCTACTTGGTCGAAGCTAGTGAAGTGTCGTGGATGGTCGTGCACGAAATGGGTCCACTGGCGATCAGCAATGCCCAACTGGGCCAGGCGTACCAGCCCTGTAGCTGCTGTCAGCATCACCAGTAGCCACTGTGCCCAGGCATCAGGCCTTGCTGTGCGTGCACACCCATCTCTGCGCCAGGTATGTACCTCGGCCATGGAAAAGTATAGGGCAAATAGCAGCAAGCACACCTGGGTTGGGAGTGGGGAAGGTTGAGGAGATACATGAAGGGTGTTGTCAAGTGTTCAGATTCCTGTGGGGCACGATCAGGATCCTGAGGAGAGATGTCAAGTGGAAGAGCGTACCGAGGTGAGCAGTGGCAGAGACAGGCCGGTGCTGAGTCGCCGTAATGCAAATGGGCGGACACTGAAGGCAGCCAGTGCATGGCCGGCTACAGGGAACTCGAGGCGCAGTGTAACAGCAGCATGAAGCCCCACAGCAGGGCTGTAGCGGGTGAGTTCTACGAACACTGCACGGCTCCTGCATGGAGGGTGCTGTCAGCACGAGGGGCCGTGTACAGGAGCATGGGATACAGGATGGGAAGTGGCTACAATACAGTTACACAGGAGACGAGGGAGGGAGGGAGGGAGGGAGGGAAGGAAGGGCACAGAGGATCAGGGCTAGGCATGGGGACAGGTAGCTACAAGTGAGGCTCAGAGCCTGCCACGGAAGCAGCTAGTTTCCTGCTCATTTCCCCACTCAGCACCCACCTGCTGTCAAGCCAGTTGTGCAGCTGCAGAAAACCCAGCCGTGCACGGCTCTCCTCCAGACTCAGTCCTAACTCCTGTATGTAGCCCCCACTGTCATATACTGCACAGTACCCCCAGTACCAGGCGCTGTGGAGACAGGGCAGGGTTGGAAACTCCCTAGTCTGAGAGCACTCGATAGGCATGCCCCCAAGGGAGCCAGAAGATCCCCTGAGAACTTCACACAGGTGGGACCCCAGGTTCTTGTTCTACTCACCCCAGCAGGTCTGGTGCAGAGTAGGCCCATGTCTCAGAGCCATTTTGCACCACACTCTGCCAGCCAATGCCATAGTCACTGGTGCTCAAGCTTCCTGCAGCTGAACACATGTGCTCTGAGCTAGAAGGATCTGGGCAGGATGCTAGAAAGCAGAGGGCCAGGACTCAGGACACATCCAATGGGTGACTCACTGTTCAACTGAGCTGAGCTGTGCTGTGACCTACCCAAATCTCCTAGCCACCCATGAAGCAGACATTGTAATGGTATAAAAAGGCAACACAAGAAAACTATTAAGGTCATACACACAGTTAAGCAGAGTTCAAATAGCTCAGCTGTAGGTTGCCAAGGAAGCGGCTGGGTGATAAAAGCATGGACCACCATCCCCAGCTTACCTTCCTGCAGCCGCACCTGCCGTAGCCGTGGAGGCCCTAACTCAGGGCTAGACTGGTTCCCATAGACATAGGGCAAGAGCACATGTGACATCCATGGCCAGAACTCATCAGACCTGCCAACAATAGCCAATCACTGAGATCAAGGCTGTCAGGGATAATGCTGGCCCCATGTTCCCTACTCCTGGACTGCTGGCATCTGGGGCAGATGATTCTATTCTGGTACTGTGCTGTGTACCACAGACAACTAAGCAGTGCTCCAACTCCCTACCCACTGGGCATCCCAGCACGTCTCTGACTCTGACCACCAAGCAGTATCTAGATCAGGGGTATCCAGTCTTTATGCTTCTCTGGACTACACAGGGGTCTCCATTAAACAGATTCATTTTGTATGACATTATGACATGCTGTTGTCTATAAAGGTCATGCTTGAGAGCTATACAACTGAGTTACAAAAACAAACAGAAATAAACAAGAATAACAAAAAACATAAAACATCTCATGCTTTAAATAGAAAATGTATGATTTTGTGTTAGGGCTCATTCACTCATAACTACCCTGGATTATATATAGCTTATGAACTGTAGCACACCCCTGATTCTGTCACTTTCAAATGTTCCCTACAGGGTGGGATGGACTAAAGACAAAAGTGGACCTTGGTGGGCATCAGTGCCACCCTGGCCCAGTGCATGAGTGTATGTGTCCTGAGTTTCCCTACCGGGTGATGGCCAGAAAGGCTTGACTATCCAGCTCCTGCTTGATGGCACTCTGCAAGCGATAGGCGTGACCATGGCAAGAGGCATCCCCATAGTTGGCCAGCAGCGTCACCAGTAAGAAAAGCATGTACACCAAGAGGCTCTGGGGGACAGGGATAGATGGTTCTGATCAGCTGATCCCATCCCACAGGGCTAGAGCAGGGCTTTAAGACTACCCTTGTCGGGTGTCTATACTAGAACAGCAGCACTGTCTATAGTCCTATGGCTAATGTTCCTCTTGGGGGGAGACACAGACTCTGTGAACTAAAATGGCTGTGCCCAGTGCCCTCTAAGGTAGGTGGGGGCAGGAACTTTAGATGTACATTAACACCGATGGGGGCAGCAGGTGATGGCAGGACAGGAGGTGCAAAGCCCTGACTGTCAACTGGAGGTCAGGAGCAGGGCAAACGACTGGAGATGAGGTGGGGCTGCGGTGGCCAGGGCTTACCTTCAGCATGTCATGGAGCCTCTTGACCTTGCGGGCTTCCTCCTTTGCCAAGAAGAGTGCAAAACCATGTGGGGGTCGCACACGGGGCACACGCTCACTTACAGGTGTTACAGCTGGGCTCTCTACCAGAGTGTCATCTTCATCAGGATGTAGCCGTTTGGCTACAAGTGAGAAGTAGAGGGCTTCCAGCAGGACCTGGGGTGGCAGTGCAATCAGCTGGCAGGCATGAGATTGGTAGCCCCTCCCCTCCAGGAGCCCTCTCACCTTAAGGGGCTCCCAGCCAAGAAAGGAAGCCAGGAAGCTGGAGCTGCTTGAGAGAAGCCACATGACACTCACACTGGGAGCGAAGCTGGCACCAATCCACCCTGAAACTGCTACAGCCACAGCTACCAAGAGTAGGCTGAGCCCATGGGCCAGCGGGGCACACCAGGCAGGCAGCAGTCGCTTCCGAAGACCTTCCACCAGTCCTGGAGACACACAGACAACTGTATGGCTGCCAGCCCAAGAAGGTCTGGAAGGGATGTCCTGCTCTGTGTGAGTGTACCTGTCCTGGAAAGCCTTGTCACCGGGGACTGTTCCCAGGTCAGGCCCATGCTGGGTGGTCTCTTCTCCCCCATTGTCTGCAATATCAGAGTTTCTGTTTTCTCTCCAGGAACACTAGACCTGGGCACAGGAAAGGGCCGTGAGTTTTGCGCATCCTCCAAGGAAGCAGCAGCGGTGGTATGCATCTGCATTCATCTGGGAGCAGTCGCTTCAGCATCCTAGAGTCCTGAACCAGGCCATGTGATGCTGGGCTACATGACACCATGGTCATTCTTGCTTCCTGTACATACACCCACTGCCCAGGTCCCAACTAAGAGACTACTAAGTCCATAGCTTCCATGTTCTGTGCTGGCATGACCCAGTGGCCCTTCTCCAATCGCATGCCAGCCACACAGGACTGTGTTCTAAACCTTGCATGCACTCTCCAAGCCCTGCCCTGTAAAATGCTGCAGAGATGCACACTCCTGTGTGCTTTGTGCTTTAAAAAGCCAGTCTTGTCTACACAGTGAGCTTCATGTCAGCCAATACATAGTGAGGCCCTGTTTCAAAAACAAACAAACAGCCGGGTGGAGGTGGCGCACGCCTTTAATCCCAACACTCGGGAGGCAGAGGCAGGCGGATTTCTGAGTTCGAGGCCAGCCTGGTCTACAGAGTGAGTTCCAGGACAGCCAGGGCTATACACAGAGAAACCTTGTCTCGAAAAACCAAAACCAACCAAACAAACAAACAAGGAAGCAAGGCTAAGAGGGCAAAAAGAAGACATGAGACTGCCATGCTGTCTGAGGAAAACGTTCCCATGCTTACTGGTGCTTTCTGTGTCCCAAGGGCTCTTAGTTACATGGTCCACACCAAGTGTTCACCTGCCACTGAGCCCTGCTAAATGTCTCTGGATTAGTGCCACTTAATGAGCAAGGTTTATCAAGGCAGGCATCCACAGGATAGCAAATAAATGGAAATAATGTTTTTTTTCTTTAAATTGACTTTGCTGAACACAAAAGTCATAAAGCACTTAGCTAAGAGTTTAAAAACTGACATTTAATATCAGCATTCCTATTTAATGAGGAGCAGGCATAATTAACAGGCACCCTACTTCTTACTATTCATCCAACCTGTGGCTGTCTACAGAGTACCTATGGAGACAAACACTGTTAAGACGCACAGCACAGAGCACCACGTTTTCATCAGACTCAGTCAGCTGCATGAGCAAGCTGTGGTGGTCACGGTTCAATCAGTTACCAGGTACAGATCCACTCTCAACTGCATACCAAAGTCCCAGGGGAGTATTGGGGAGCGCGGGGGAGCACTGGGGAGTACTGGCTAGCACTGGTCTCCATCCCTGCTGTGAGACTGACATGGGGATAACTGGAATCACCAGGAATGTTGACTGTCCTTTTAAGCATGGAATACAAGTTAATGTGTGCCGGGCGGTGGTGGCGCACGCCTTTAATCCCAGCACTTGGGAGGCAGAGGCAGGCGGATTTCTGAGTTCGAGGCCAGCCTGGTTTACAGAGTGAGTTCCAGGACAGCCAGGGCTAT